>PVKA01013209.1:0-55570 GCA_004027165.1 Ctenomys sociabilis
TTCTTTTGACATGCAGAAGCTCCTTAAGAAGAGTTGATCAAAGTTGATGATTCTTTCAAGTGCTTCCCATGCGATTATATATTTGTTCATGAATTCTTTACCTACCCCTATGTCTTTTTCATTTTTAATTTATTTTTGATTTTATTGAAGTACAAATATCAATCAGACAGTTTTAAGACACCTTAACAAGACAGATTCGATAAATTAATACATTGCAAACTGTTTTCATGCTGTTTTGGTATCGAACAAAGTGCATACATGATATTATACTTACAGGCATTATTATAGTGGATGTCTCTTATCAGTAAATTAAGAGTGTAGCTGTTTACTTATCTTATTTTTATACCTGAATTCTATCAAAAATTCAATAATTATTTTGATGACCATAGTACTGGAAGCCGACATAATATCCTGTCCAACTACCATCAGTGCAAATCTTACCTCTCATAGGGCTATGTAGAATCACAGCGTTATCTATCCCAACTGTACTGTCTATACACACACATCATGATTTTTTTCTTTCTATACCCTTTCCTTTGTCTACACCTGTCAAAGGTGGGCATTCCATTGTCATTCAACTAACTTAGGTGCTTGAACTTGACAATACAATCCAACACAGTCCAGCATTCCCCAACAACAGTGAGTTATTCAAAGAAGTTTTTGCCCATAGCCATTTCCAGCTCAGCTTAATATTATGGCCCCCGTGATGTATACTTCATTTTTATACTTTTCTGCTGGATGGTTAAGACCTAGATAGAGCAAGAATTATATACCAGCACATGTACTTTATGTTTCTTATCTGGTCAGTGAAGTCCCTTTAGAGTTTATCTTGTAGTCCTGTACATTATTCTGAAGATCCTTTGTCTGTGTCATCCATGTGGATGCATCACGGCCAATATCTTCAAGAGTTTCTCCTACTTTCTCTTCCAGGAGATTGAGTGTTTCTGTTTTAATGTTTAGATCTTTAATCCATTTTGACTTTAGATTAGTGCACGGTGATAGAGCTGGATCAAGTTTTAGTTTTCGGCATGTAGAAAGCTAGGTTTTCCAGCACCATTTGTTAAAGAGGCCATCTTTTTTAAGTGAGCTTATTTAGCCCCTTTGTCGAAGATCAGATGGGTGAGTGTTTTCATAGATGCCTCTGCCTCTTCTAATCTATTCCACTGATCCTCAAAGGAAAAAGAAAAAGAAAAGAAAAGAAAAGAAAAGAAAAGAAAAGAGAAGAAAAGAAAAGAAAAGAAAAGAAAAGAAAAGAAAAGAAAAGAAAAGAAAAGAAAAGAAAAGAAAAGAAAAGAAAAGCTGAGCACATGTCTACTCTGAGACGGAGTGATTTCCTTATCATACATTTACCCCTAGGGAGTGAAAGGTAGGAATGTTCACAGCAGAAATGGAGCACAATGAGGCAGTCAGAAAGAATCCTGAGCCACCAGGCCACACCGGAGGAGCTGCAGACACTGTGCAATGTGAAAGAAATAGCAATAGAGTGCACACCGGCCCCATTTGTGTGATACCTGGAAGACTACCTTGAGGGGACAGAAATCAGAAGAGTAGTCATCTTGAGAGGTGGTAGCAGGAAGCTGGGATTTACTGGGAGGGGGCATGGGAAGTTTGGGAATTTTTAGGTGTATTCCGTATGGTGAATACATGGGATACATGTGTAAACCCTAGAAGTGTACTGTTGTCCTTTGTTGTCCAAGGATGATTAGTTCTTGGAGTCCCTTCAGGCACCAGAATTTGTGGCTGCTCAAGTCCTCAAGTTCCTTCAATAAAATGGCACAGTATTTGCATAAAAGAAAAGATCCCAGAAATCCAGCACAAGAAAAATATACTAAAAACTGCTAGAGAAAAGACATAGATCACATTTAAAGGAAAATCCATCAGAATAATGGCAGAATTTTCTTTACAAACCATGAAGCAAGAGGAGCATGGAGCAAAGTACATGAAATCCTCTATGAAAATGAATTCCAGCCAACACTACTATACCTTGAAAAACTCTCTTTCAAGTTGGATGGAGAAGTGAAATACTTCCATTACAAAAAAAAAAAAAAAAAAATTAAAGAAATTCATGATAAAAAAGCCAACCTTATATAGACTACTCAAAAATGTTCTAAAATGATCAGAACTCCATGAATGAGAATGAAAGGAACCCATTAAATAGGTAAACAATTAAATACAGGAGACAGAACAACTGCATATAAATAAGATGTCGATCATAAAAAATACATCTCAATTGTAACCAACAGTGTAAAAGGACTCAGTTCAACAATTAAATGCAATAGACTTGCACAGCAGATTAGGAAACACTATCCAACAATATGCTATATTCAAGAAACACTCTTAACTCAAAAAGAAATTCATAGGGTTAAAGTCAAAGGATGGAAAACAATACTACATGCTCCAGCACCACAGAAAAAACCAGCAGAAGTAGTTCTGTTCTTGGACAGTCACAATTTCAAACCAGGAATGATCAAATGAAGGTTAATATATACTTGTTAGGGGAAAAATTCAAGAGGAAGAGTAAACACGCATAAATATGTATGCAGCAAGCATGGGAGCATTAAACTATATAAGGGAAATATTAATAGAAATGAAAAATCTATCATCAATACCACAATCTTAACAGGGTGCCTTAACACTCCTTTATCCCTAAAAGATAGATCAAATAGACAAAAACTTAGCAAAGTAACAGGACTGAATGAGAGCTTTTAACAAATGGACTTAGTGGACATATACAGAGTGTTCTAGCCAAACACAGCTGTCATTTTCTAAAATAGACAACATACTATTCCATAGGTCATGCTTCAGTATATGCAAGAAAACAGAAATTATCCCATACATATTGTACTACTGATAACCTATTACTATTATGGACTACTGGACTATATTAGAATATTTTGCCAAATTCATGGACCTACAGTTTTTAAATGACAATGGAGTACCCTTCTCTGAGAAAACCAAACAAAAAGGGGGATACAAATGAATGACCATTCGTATCTGTATATTTTATATATTTTAGATAGATTTAGAGCTACATTCTCTTAATTCATTGAATTAAAATATTTCTCCTAAAATAATAAAAGGAATATGTTTGCCTACTCTTTCTAAGAAGAGCGACTACTATATCATATAAAGTATTCAAATTATATTTATTATAGCTGAATATTTGTTTTCTTAATTAATTTTATTGAGGAGGAAATATCAACGAGAGTTTCAAAACAGGTTAGTGGGACAGTTTCAATAATTAGTACATTATATATTATGGTTTTCATAGTAGTTAGTCATAGCACAACATGCAGACATGAAATCTTTTCTAAACACTATTAGTGCAAATCTTTCTTGTGATTGAACTAAGTAGCTGTACATCTATCCTGCATATATATATTTGTTTTTCTCTACAAAATAGTCCCACATTTATATCCCCTTTTTTGTTTAATTATGTCAGTGATGGCTATTACATTGCTGTTCAAATATTGTAGGTTCATGAATTCAGGAAAATAATACAATATACTGCAGTATTCCATAGTAATGGTGAGTTATCCACAGAACTGACAATGCCAGAATTTGTTTTCATGAGCCTTTACCGCTCACCATATTAGTATGACTTTACTTTTTGTATCTCATTTCTATAGCTCTCTGCTGCACATTTTCTCTCAAAATACATTTAAAAATCCCAAATATAAAGATTGAATGAATGGGCATGTGGAATGGTCCGTTCTCTAGTGAAGAAATACAAGAACAGCTACGATCAAGAATTCAACCAATAACAAATGTTGGTGGATCAAGTTGAATCTGTTGTTTTATATGTTTGAACAATCTTCGCACTAATTTCATTGTAATGCCTAACTTGTACAGAACTGAACACTTCTCTACTTTTGGTGGGAGTATAGGCTGGTGCAACCACTATGGGAATCAGGGGGAAGAGCTGGATCATGTAGCACTGAACTTAGGAAAACTAAAGAATAATTACTCAAGTTAATAAAACTTAAATCTCATCATAGATAACAGACACTAATGAAACAGATTCCATATTTCCATTGACATCTTTCCATTGACTTTATTTTCTTTTTTTTTTTTTTTTTTTTTTTTTTTTTTTTTTTTTTTTTTTTTTTTTTTTTTTTTTTTTTTTTTTTTTTTTTTTTTTGTATTTTTGAGACAGAGTCTCACTATGCAGTTCAGGCTGGCCTTAAGCTCACTTTGTAGCTCAGGCTGGTCTCGAACTCACCACAATCCTCCTGCCTCAGCCTCCCGAGTGCTGGGATTACAGGCATGCGCCACCATGCCCGGCTTCATTGACTTTATTTTCAATGCTCCCAACAGAGTATCAGATACCAGCAAGCACACACACAGACACACACACACAAACACACAGACACACACACACAAAAGAAGAGAAAGCAAGGCAACAAAATGGTAAAAAATATTACTAAGAGTACAGTCATTAAACATCAGGAACTGGGCATGGTGGCACATGTTTGTAATCTCAACTCTGAAGAGGCCTGGTGCAGGAGGATCATGGAAAATGAGAGAACAGCCTGGGTGACAAAGTGAGCTCAGTAAATCTAGGTTGAAGTGCATTGCAAGACAATCTCTCAAAAAAATCAGGAGAAAAGTAAACTGTGCTACATGATGAAATTACCATAAATGATAAAAAGATAAATAATGTGGTTGATGAGTTTAGAGACAATAAAAATAAAAATTACTTCAGTAAACAAAATGATCAGTGATCTTAAACAGTTCTCAATTAAAAACCTAACAGATCTAACCAAAACAATATAAGACATCAATAATTGGTTTAGCAAAGAATTAGAGTTCATCAGAAGCTGCCAAAAAGAATACAGGAGACACATGATTATGCTTAGTATTTTACAGCCCAATTGATCAATGTGAAGAAAGAATATTAAAGGTAGTGGTACATTGATGCATGTAAGCAAATAATCAGAGACACCTTAAAAAAAACAAAAATAGGTTTATGGGAAATAAACACAACAAATGTTACACCTCAGAAAAGGGAATAATGACAAATTATTTGCAATTTGAGAAAAAATGGGATGAATGACAAAAATGTGTTTACAGAAGTCACGAAAGAGAATTTTCCACGCAGAGGGAAATAATCCAGCATACGGGTAAGCAAGAACAAAAACTGATCTACAAAACACATCATAATAAAAATCACAGAATTTCAGTCTGGAAATAAAATATTGAAAGTTATTAGAGGAAAAGAATACATCATTTGTACATGGAAAACTATTAAAATTAATGACATTTTATAAACTCAAATCATGAAGGCTAGGAGAGATATAAGGATAGCTCTTCAATCTTGTAAGAAAAAGAGGGGTTGGGGAGATAGCTCAGTAGAATAAGTGTTTTCCTGGCAAGCACAAGGGTCTGAGTTCAGTCCCTGGTCTCCCTTAAAAAAAAAGAAATAGAAAAGAGCTCTATCTTAAGTAGTATGCTATGTAAAAGAATCTTTCAAAACTGAATGAGAATCTAGTTGCTAATATGACAAAGATCACTTTAGAAATTCATAATTTGCACTACAAAAGTTTTCCAAGAATATGATGGACAAGGTAAAATATCAATACTAAAAATGTGTTGTCAAGTACTTTTTCAAGAAATGGCTCATCAGTTAAAAGTATTTGAGACCCTTCAAATTGTATTGAATAAATAATTGAATGGGGGAAACTAAAATCTTTCACAAAAGTTTATTTGAAAAGTGAGGGAAAGTGAAGAACTAGTTCTGCAAAGCAAAAAAGGCAAAGGGAGGAAAGTAAACAAAAAATAAAAGTGGACTTTTCTTCCAGAAGATATAGAGCAAGCTATTGTGAGAAGTTCTGATAGCAGGCCCTTCTTGTAGTTTACTCTCCCTTATGCCATCCATATCACGGAAAATTTTTACATACTAATTCTCTAGAATTGTCTGGTAACATCATGGGATTTTGTTTTTTGTTTTTTGTTTTTTTTTTTTTTCTTTTGCAGTGGGAGTTTGGACCTTGTGCTTGCCAGGCAGGTGCTTATGACTCTGAGCTATTTCCCTGGCCCCACCCTGTGATCTTGAAATTGAGAAGTCCACCTTATTTCCACATCCTACCTTTTGTAATATATACCCCTGAGAGATGTAAGTCCAATAAATCTTTGGGTGCTAAAGAAATCATGATCTATATCTTTTTCAAACTGGAAGGGGAGGTAGACCCAACCTCTTAGGGATTATATATTCTCCAACTGGATTAAAGAAGGAAAAATAGCTCAGAAAATAACAAGTTTGTGATCAGTGAGTTGATAGTGCGATATGTGAAAATTTTACTACTAGCTCAAATGCAAAGAATGGGTAAGATTGCACACTTCCTGCAAGTAAGAGTATGTGTTACAAAGGTTAATCACATAAACTATCAAGAGTTTGAAAACCATGGCCCAAGCAAGATCTTGTCTATCTCTAGCAGCACTAGATTCTTGTGTATGAACATAAATATTAAGTCTTCACGAAGTTCACAAGAGTAATTTTGTCCTTCTAGATGATCATGTTCTTTACATAGTTAACATAGTACTAACTTTAATCTATAAGGATGAATACAAATATCTGTCTTTGCCACCTGCATTATTGTGCCTGTTCCAAGAATCTTTAAAAAAGTATCTTTCCATATTTGCTTGAGCTGATATTCTGATATTACAACTCCTAATTTTTGTGAAAACTTAGATTCTAGTCTGGACAGTATATATGTGCTCTTTGTGGGCCAGGATTTGTCAGGATTTTGTTTCCATTCATAGTTAATCATTTGTAGTTGGCCCAGATTAATGTAATATTCTAAAATCCTCATGGATTTTTTTGTCTATTATCATATCATGGCGTTGAAATGGCCTTCTGTATAACATTTCAAATGGGTTCAAATTTAGCTCACTTATCCATGTCATTTACTCTTATGAGTGCTTTTGATGATAATCATGGCCAGGATTCAGAAATTTCTTGGCAAAGCTAACCACGGTTTATATTAGTGTATAGTTATATCTCTTTTCTAGAAGATTGAGGATGCCAAGTGAAATGAAGCTGATACTTAAGTAATCAAGTCAGTGACACTCCCTGACTAATTGAAGGATGAAAAAAAGGCCCACTGTTATTCAGAAGAGACTAAACCAAATCTGTGGAATATTTCTCTAAGAAATAATTTGACTTCCTCAGTAAACTTTTACTGAAAGGGTAAATAAGACTTCAATCCAGTATGTAAAGTTGTAAATTAGGATTCACATATGTTTAAATCCTCTACATGGAGGCATAAATGTAAAGTCTACTTTCCACTCCTCTCGGGAGTCTGTCCTCCCCAGTACAGGTTCTAATAAAGGAAGTATTTTGAGCATGCTAGATAGTTGTAGACACAAAGATTGCAAGGTGTGAAGATCTATTGGGAGGATATCTCTAGTCCTAGTCATCTAAAATTTGATTGATCATGTTCAGTTTAGCCTTTCTTCCCATATAGAAGGAAATACAAAGTATTTCATAGCCTTTCCCTCTGGAAGACAAACAGCATGTTTAAGTACTAACAGACTCAATTATAAATTCCTACTTGCTTAACACTAAAACTTCAGGAGCCTGCCTGTCCTTGGGACCTCATCCGCCACTTCACTGCTGCCCCACCACACGCACCAAGTGAGTGAGAACTTCTGCCATGTTCCCTGGAACACAAAATCCAGCCAGAGCCCAGGCCCAGGGAGTGTGCAAAAGAACTTCTGCCCTCCCCTAACCCTCTGGTCCCCAACAGATGCAGCTGAGGCCTGGTATACAGGCCTAGGGTGAAAGGAATTTCTTCAGCTGTAATTCCTGTAGAGAGACAAGAGGACAGAACCACCAGGCCATACCAGGAACAGAACATCTTGCCAGAGGGGCACAACACGTTCATTCGCAAGGGTTACAGCAGGAAGGAACTGAGCACAGACAAGCCAGGCACAACTGGATAAATTCAAACTTTCTAGACCTGCACCTCAATTCTAGTAGGAGCAAAGGTTATAACTACACCAAAGCTCAAAATAAAGGTCAAAAGACAGTGCTATACAAAATGACAATGAGAAGGACCAAATGAAATCTTAGACACCAAACCACCCATAACAAGTACAGAGGACACTAACACAGAAAAAAATGGGAATCATACAGCTGAAATCAATGAATGAATAGCATCTGAAATAAAGAAACAAATGCAGGAAGCTATAAAGAAGCTGAGATCAGAAATGAAAAAGACACCTCTGAATTAATAGCATCTGAATCAAATGCAGAAACAAGGAGGAAACACAATGCCCACACAGAACAAGTGCAGGGAACACTAGCTCAGCTGAAATTTATGAATTAATAGATTTATAAGTAAATAAGAAACAGCAGAAACATACAGAGAAACTCAGAGCAGAATTTCTGAAATAAAAAAAGAAAATTCTAAATTCATAGCATCTGAAGTAAAGAATCAAATACAGAAACATACTGAGGTAGCCAAATCAGAAAATAAAACTCTGCAGTAAAAGAATTAATATCTGCTTCTACAGAAGACATTGATAAAGAAATAGAGAAGATTAGAAAAATAATGGATTCCTTCAATGACCAATACAGGAAAGAAACAGATCACATGAAGCAGAGTCAAAGAGATACAGATGACTTAAAAATCTAAATCACAAGCCTGCAAAACTGTTTCAGTGAAAGTAAAGGTTTTGAAGACGCTGCTGCAGCTAGTGAAAAGGTAAGAAAAGATCTTTTAGAAATGATTTGGACATAGGAAAAAAAATACATCACTGCCAAGATGATGCAAAGATGAAAACGTGAGACTAATAGGTGTCAATGAAAAAGAAAGAGTCAATGCAAATGACATTAAATAAATATGGGCAGAAGTAATAAAAGAAAACTTCCCAAATATGAGGAAACAATCTGCTTTCCAGGTAACAGAAGCATACACAACACCAAGTAATCTCAATCCAATTAAAAGCACACCAAGACATGTAATAGTCAAGATACCAGAAATCAAGCACTATATTAATATACCAAAAACTGTTAGAGAAAAGAAGCAGATCACATTCAAAGGAAAATCAATCAGAATTATGGCCAACTTCTCTTCACAAACCATGAAGGCAAGAAGAGCATGGAGCACAGTACTTCAAGTCCTCTACAAAAAAATTCCACCCAGACTACTATACCCAGCAAAACTGTCTTTCACTTTTGATGGAGAAGTGAAATACTTCCATGACAGAGAAAAACGAGAGAATTTCATGATGACAAAGCCATCCCTTCACAGGCTGCTGAAAGATGTTCTAGAGAGAGACCACAATGACCAGAACTCCATGAATGAGAATGGAAGGAACTTACTAAACAGGACAGACAATTAAACACAGGTTACAAAGGAGTAAACAACACCAGGTAAATATCATGACAAACATAAATCAACACATTTCAATTATAACCATCAATGTCAACAGACTCAATTATGCAACTAAGAGAAATAGACTGGCACATTGGATTAGGAAACAAAATCCAACAATATGCTGTGTACAACACACTTAACTCAAAAGTATATTCATAGGCTCAAAGTCAAAGGATGGAAAACAATAGTACATGCCCCAGCACCACAGAAAAAAGCAGGAGTAGCAATTGTGTTCTCAGACAGTCTCAGTTTCAAACCAATAATGATCAAACGACACAAAGAAGGCCACTATATATTGGTCAGGGGAAAAATTCAAGAGGAAGTGGTAACAGTCGTCAATATTTATGCACCAAACACAGGACCACCAAACTATATAAAACAAATCTTAATGGACATGAAAAATCTAATGTCCAAGACCACGATCTTAACAGGAGATCTTAACACTCCCTTATCCTAAAAAGACAGGTCAACCAGATTTTTTAAAAATAGCAAAGAAGTAGCACAAATGAACAAGAGCTTGAAACTCATGGACTTAGTAGACATGTACAGAGCATTCCACCCAAACACAGCTGAGTACACATCTTTTTCAGCTGCAATTTGTGTCATTTTCTAAAATAGACCTCATACTGGTCGATAGGTCATGCTTAAGTATATGCAAGAAATCAGAAATTATCCCATGCATATTATTTGACCACAGTTCAATGAAAATGGAAATAAACGAAAAAAGAAACCCAAAAAATACCCTAAATGCATGAAAATTACACAACACCCTACTGAGCAATCAGTGGCTCACAGAAGACATTAAACAAGAAATTCAATAATATTTACAATTCAATGAAAATTCAACCACAACTTATTGGAATTTATGGGATGCAAAGAAAGAAGTTCTCAGAGGGAAATTTATAGCTGTGAACACACATGTTAGGAACACAGAAAGGAAATGAATAAACACCCAAATGCTGCACCACCAAAAACTACAAAATAAAGCGCAAACCAAACCCAGAGCCCTATGAAGAGAAGAAATCATAAAAATTAGAGCAGAAATGAACTCAATTTAGACCAAGAAAACATGCGAAGAATTAACAAATTAAGAAGCTGCTTCTTTCAAAGATTAAATAAAATAGGTAAGCCTGTAGCTAACCTTATCAAAAAGAGGAAAGAAAAAAATTCAAATACAAGCAATAATAAACAAATAGGGTTTAATCTCCACAGACCGAGTGGAAATTCAAAAGAGTAAGAGTAGATACTTTGAGAATGTTTATGCCCACAGAATAAAGGCACTGACAAAATGGACAGATTCCTAGAAAGGTGCACTTAACAAAAAATGAATCAACAAGATGTAAAAACTCTCAATAGCCCAATAACAGAGCCCGACCTAACCTGAAACTCCCCAGAGCCCCTGCACCCAAGACCACCAAGTAAATGAGAATTTTTGTGACTCTTTCAATCCCTGATCCACCTGAGCCTGACCTGGAGAGTATGTGGGAGAACTTTTGGCTTCCCTATGCACCTCTGGTTGCACCCGAATCTCACAACGTGCTAAGGTTGTAACTGCACCAAAGCTCTACACCAAAGGTCAGAGGTCAGTGCTATACAAAATGACAAAGACAAGGAGCAAAATGTAATCTCAGGCCTCGAGCCCACCAATGATAAGTGCAGAGGACACTAGCTCAGCTGAAATGAATGAATTAACAGAGGCAGAAGCAAATAAACAGCAGCAGAAAGGTATAGAGGAACTCAGACTAGCATTCACTCCTGAAATAAATAAATTTTTGAATACATAGCATCTGAATTAATGAATCAAATCCAGAAACGTATGGGGGAAACCCAATGCCCACCTAGAACAAGTGCAGAGAACACTATTCTAGCTGAAACATATGAATTAACAGTGTCAAAAGCACAGAAACAGCAGCAGAAAGGTAAGGAGAAACTCAGAGTAGAAATAATTTCAAAATAAACAAAAGAAATCTTTGAAATCATAGCATCTGAAGTAAGGTATCAATTATGGAAATATATTGAAGAAACCTAATTGAGAAAAAACTCTGCAGTAAAAGACTTAATAGCTAACAAGACACCCCAGACCAACTTGCCAGCAACTCCCTGGAGCCCCTGTGTCCAAGCCTGCCAAGAAGGTGTGAATTTTTCTGAACCTCCCTCTGCCTGATCCACGCGAGGCCAGTTCGGTGACTGTGTGGGAGAGCCTTTGACTTCCCCCTGCGCACTCTGCACCATCCAGAGTCCCTGCCCCTGAGCCCACAAAGCAAGTGAGAATTTTTCTGAATCTCCTGCCACCAGAACCACCCTCTCCCAGCCTGGTGAGTGTATACGAGAGCTTCTGTGCTCCCCAGTGCTCCCTGGACCAGGGAACCAATAGAGGGGAACCACAGGATCACAGTGGCACCAGAAGTGCTACAGCAAAGAGGAATTGAACACAACAGCTAGATCCAGGCCAGGCATAACTGGACAATCTCAAACTTAATAGACTGGCACCAGAATTTCATAACACGCTAAAATCATAACTGCACCAAAGCTCTACATGAAAGGTCAGAGTTCGATGCTATAAAAGATGACAAAGACAAGGAGAAAAGGACAATCTCAGGCCTCGAGTCCTCCAGTAAGTGCAGAGGACACTAGCTCAGCTGAAATGAATGAATTAACAGAGGCAGAAGCAAAGAAACAACAGCAAAAAGGTATAGAGGAACTCAGACCAGAATTAACGCCTGAAATACCAAAAGAAAGCTTTGAATACATAGTTTCTGAAGTAATGAGTCAAATCCAGAATTATGTGGGGGAAACCCAATGCCCACCCAGAACAAGTGCAGAGAATAATATTCCAGCTCAAGCATATGAATTAACATCATCGCAAGCAAAGAAACAATAGCACAATGGTAAAGACGAACTTAAAGCAGAAATAATTTCTGAAATAAAAAAAAATTGTTTTGAAATCATAGTACCTGAAGTAGAGAATAAAATCCACAAATATATAGAGGAAATCCAATTTGAAAAACAAAACTCTGCAGTAAAAGAATTAATAGCTACCTGTAAAGAAGACATGGATAAAAAATAGAGGAGATCAGAAATATGACAGATTCCTGGAATGAGCAATACAGAAAAGAAATAGATCTCCTAAGAAGAATCAAAGAGATACGGAAGAAATTAAAATCTCAATCACGAGTCTATAAACTCATTTGAGTAAAAGTGAAGACAGAGTTTCAGACCTTGAAGATGTTGGTGCAGCTAGTGAAAAGATGAGAAAGGCTCTCTTGAAAACAATAAGAATGCAGAAACAATTAATCCGTCACCTGCAAGATGATGACAATATGAACAATGTGAGATTAGTTGGCATCAATGGGAATGAAAGAGACAGTAAAAAATGATATAAAAAATATGGGCAGAAGTAATAGCAGAAAACTTACCAAATATGAGGAAACAATCCAACATTCATGTAACCAAAGCATACATAACACCAAATGACTTCAACCCAACTAAAAACATAATGAGACATTTGATAGTCAACATCCCAGAAACCCAACACGACAATGATATACTGAAAGCTGCTAGAGAAAAGAAGCAAATCACTTTCAAAGGAAAACCCATCAGAATTACAGCCGACTTCTTTACATTAACCATGAAGGCAAGAAGAGCATGGAGCAGAGTTCTTCAAGTTCTGTATGAAAACAAATTTCAGCCCAGACTATTTTACCCTGCAAAACTCTCAAGTTTGATGGAGAAGTGAAATATTTGCAGGACTAAGAACAACTAAAGAATTTCATGATGACAAAGCCATTCTTACACAGGCTATAGAAAGGTGTTCTAGAGAGAGACCACAATGACCAGAAGTCCATGAATGAGAACAGAAGAAACCAATTATACGGGACAAACAGTTAAATGCAGGATAAAAAAAGGAGTAAACAACAGCAGGTAAATATCATGACAATCATAATTCTACAGATTTCAATTATAACCATCAATGTAAATGGACTCAATTCACCAATTAGGAGAAATAGACTGGTACAGTTGATTAGAAAACAAAATCCAACAATATGCTATATGTAAGAATCACACTTAACTCAAGATTAAACTCATAGGCTTAAAGGCAAAGGATAGAAAACAATATTACATGCCCCAGCACTTCAGAAAAATGTAAGAGTAGCAATTCTGATCTCAGATAGTCTCAACTTCAAACCAAGAATGATCAAATGACACAAAGAAGGCCATTATATATTGGTTAGGGGAAAAAATCAAGAGGAAGTGGTAAAACTCAAATATCTGTGCACGAAACACAAGAGCACCCAACCATGTAGGACGAATCTTAATGAACATAAAAAATCTAATATCTAAGATTACAATCTTAAAAGGAGTTCTTAACACTCCATTGTCACAAAATCATCAGTTAACCAGACAAAAAAATAGCAAAGTAGCAGACTGAACAAGAGCTTGGAAAGAATCAATCTGGTAGACATATACAGAGTTTTCCACTAAAACACAGCTGAGTACATATTCTTTTCAGCTGCACATGGGTCATTTTCTAAAATAGACTACATACTAGGCCATAGGTCATGCTTAAATGTCTGGAAGAAAACAGAAATTATCCCATGAATATTATCTGACCACAGTGCCATGGGACTTGATATAAACAACAAAAGAAACAAGAAAAAACCTGATAAATACATGGAAATTAAATGACACCCTAAGCATCAATCAATGGCTCACAAATGAAATTAAACAAGAAATTCAACAATATCTACAATGCAATGAAAATTCAACCATAAATTACCAGAATTTATGGGATGCAATGAAAGCAGTTCTCAGAGGGAAAATAATAGCTATGAACTCATACATTAGGAAAACAACGGGAACAAATAAACAACATAATGTTGCACCGACAACATCTAGAAAAGGAAGAGCAAACCAAACCCAGAGCCAAAATACAGGAAGAAATCATAAAGATTAGAGCAGAAATTAATTCAGTTGAGATAACAAAAACCATATAAAGAATCCACGATTCAAAAAGCTGGTTCTTTGGAAGACTAAAAAAAGTTAATAAGCCCCTAGCTAACAACATCAAAAAGGAAGAAAGAAAAAATTCAAATACAAGTAACAAGGAATGAAAAGGGTGAAATCACCACAGACTCAGTGGAAATGCAGAAGATTATCAATGGCTACTTCAAGAATCTTTACACTCACAGAATAGAGGACAGAGAAGAAATAGATTATTTGAAAAGATACAAATTACCAAAACTGAATCAAGAAGCCATAGCAACATTCGATAAGAAAATAATAGCAAACAAAATCAGAAACGTAATAAAAAGGCTGCCAACAAAAAAAAGTCCAGGTGCTGATGAATTCACAGCTGAATTCTACAAGAAATTTCAACAAAGTGAAAAAACAACCCACAATTTTTAAGATATCTGACTAATAATCAATCAGACAAAGGTCTGCTGTCCAGAATGTATAAAGAACAAAGATATATTAGGGCCATAAAATTTAAAGACCCAATCCAGAAATGGGCATCTGAGATGAATACACACTTCTCAGAGGAAGATATTAAAGGAGCAAACATGCTAGTGAAAAAATGCTCAACATTGTTAGCCATCCACGAAATGCAAGTTAAAACAACACTGAGATACCATCTCGTCGAGAAAGAATGGCTATCATAAAAAAATAAACCAACATCTAATGATGGAGAGGGCATGGGGAAAAGGGAACACTTCTCCACTGCTGGTGGGAATATAGACTGGTACAACCATTGTGGAGATCAGTGTGGAGACTCCTCACAAAGTAGGACAGGAAATCCAATTCAAGCCGTCTATCTCCCTACTAGGAATTTTCCCTGAGGAACTGAAAACATCATATTGTAGTGATATATGTGTACCCATGTTTATAACAGCATAATTTGTGATTGCCAAATCATGGAAATAACCAAGATGCCAGTGGCATGATGAAAAAGATCTGATATTTCTATATAATGGAATATTACTCTGCTGTAAAGAATGATGAAGTTGAAGAATTTATATTTGACTCGATGCCACTTGACCATGTACTCATAAGTGAAATAAACCAGACACAGATTTGCAAATATCTTATAGTCTCTCTAGTATAACAAATAAAAAGAAGAAATACAAATAGAAATCTATAACAACTAAAAAGAATTTAGTCAGATTGTTATGGTAAAGTGTTGCAGGTTAATAATCACCTTCTCTTCTTGATTGTTAAGAACCTCAGTTTTCAGATCAAAAGTTGGAGAAATGCAACTTTTGATCTGAAAAGTCAACATTTTTTTTTCCATTTATTTTTATTTTATTAACATTTTGACCATAGTCTTTCAAGGTCAGTGAAGATTCAGGACATCGAAGAACCTGTACTGTAACATCATGGAATTGAGTTGTGCCCCAAATTTTCTGATCAAGGCGATTATGGAGCCTCAGAGGAATGTGATCGATCATTTATAGTGTGCCTAAAGAGTCACATGGAGAGAAAACTTTCTCTCAGGCTTTCACAGAAAGCAAACTGGTCAAGAAATAGCTGGTACAGATCCACATGGCTGAAACTGACAAAGGATCTATAAAGTGTGGTACAGGGTTACAGCATAAACCCTGAGGGTGTTGACTGATCTCCTCAAATACGAAAGTTACACTTTTTTTATACAGATCTTGCTTCAACTCGGTCTTACCCATCCAGCAGAAAAGTATAAAATGAGTTATATAAAGTAAAACATATTAATATGCTAAGCTGTAAAAGACTCTAGTCAACAACTTTTTCCTATAACACTCTATTACTGTGGCTTGCTAGACTGTGTTGGATTGTTTCAGTGGCTTAAACCACCTATAATAAATGAATGACAATATAATACTTATCTTTTACAAGACTAAACAAAATAAGGGAATACAAAGGAAGAATCATTCTGTGTTTGTATAAACAGTACAGTTACCATAAATATACAGTGCTTTGTCATAATTCTACGAGAAGAAATATATGCACTAATATTGTTTGGACAGGATATCCTGTCTGCTTTTGTAGTATGCATAACCACTAGGAAGATAACAATATAAGTGTATTAATTATTGAAACTGTACTATAATTCAGGTTTAAAAGAATAGATATGTATATACGTATATTCTTTTAATTCATTGATTAGAGGTATCTGTTCTAATAGTGTTTGTAAATAGTGTATGAAGTATATACCTTGTACAACAACAAACCACTATGAAAACAATGTGCAATGTTTTAATTATTGAATCTGTCCTACTAATTTTATTTGAAAAAATATCCCAATTGTAGCCAACTAAATATGAGATATGATAAAAAACCTACTGACAAAGGAAAATCCAGATCCTCATGGACTCACAGCTGAATTCTGCAAGAAATTTACTGAAGATCTATTCCCTATACTCATCAAAATCTTCAAGGGAATTCAAAAGGAAGAAATCCTCCAAATATCATTCCTAGAGTTAAGTATTATACTGATACCAAACCCAAGAAAATACGTAACTAAATGAGGTATATAAAATAAAGCCATAATACTATGATGAGCTGTAAATGACTGTAGTCAAAACTTCTTCAGACAACCCACTATTGTGGACTTCTGGACTGTGTTGGATTCTTTCATTGAATTCAAGAGCCTATAATAGTTGAGTGCCAATAAAACACCCATCTTGGACAGGACTAAAAAAATTGGGGGGATACAAAGGAAGGACAATTCTGTGTTTGTATATTTAGTACAGTTAGGGTAAATACCCAGTACTTTTGCATAGTTCTGTGAGAAGGAAGATTTGCACTAGTAGTGTTTGGACAGGATATCCTGTCTGATTCTTGTACTATGGATAATCACTAGGAACACAACAATGTAAAAAGTATCACTCATTGAAACTGTACTGTAATTCAGCTTTAAATAATGATAGGTATACAGATACATTCTCTTAAATCATTGAGTATAGGCATCTGCTGTAATAGTGTTTGTAGATAGAATATCATTTCTGCACCTTGTACAACAAACAACCAGTACAAAAACAATATGCAATGTATTAGTTATTGAATCTATTCTACTAATTTGATTTGAAACAATCCAATTGCTATTTGTTCTTCAATAAAATTATTAAAATATTAACAGAAAAACGCAACTAAAATGGTGAACTACAGAACAATCTCCCTAATTAACATATATGCAAAAATATTCAATAAAATCTTAGCAAATAGAATACAGCACATCAACAAGATCATACACCATGACCAGTTAGGATTCATTGCTTGGACGTGAAGATAGCTCAATATCTGAAAATCTATAAATGTAAAACACTATATCATTAGAGTAAAAATTAAAAAACCACATGATCATCTCAGTTGATACAGGAAAAGACTTTTGACAAAGTCCAATACTCCTTCATGTTCAAAGTACTACAGAAAATTGGAACAGAAGGCCTCTACTTCAATCTCATAAAAGCCATTTATGAAAACCTAATGGCTAACATAATTCTAAATGGCGAAAAACTAAAACATTTTACTCTTAGACCTGGTACAAGACAAGTATGTGCTCTATCACCCCTGCTTTTCAGTATAGTTGTGTAATCGTTAGCTAGAAGAACTGGAAAAGAGGGAGAAATAAAAGGAATAAGAATAGGTGAAGAAGAAATTAAATTATCAATATTTGCATATGACATGATATGTTATTTGGAAAAGCTAAAAAACACCATCACAAAGCTACTAGAATCAATACACAAATTTAGTAGCTCAGCAGAATACAAAGTAAATACCCAAAACTCAATAGCATTCCTCTACACAGATAAACACACAGAGAGAGAAATCATAGAAACAATACCTTTTACAATAACACCGAGGAAGTTGAAATATTTTGCAATTAATCTAGCTAAAGAAGTGAAAAATCTTTTCAAGTAAAACTACAGTACTCTTAAAAAAGAGACTGTTGAGGATTTGAGAAAATGGAAGGTATTCCCTGCTCCTGTATAGGAAGAACCAACATTGTGAAGATGGCCGTACCCTAAAATTGCTGTACAGATTTAAGGCAATCCAGATCAAACTACCACCAACATACTTCACACACCTAAAGAAATCATTCATAAATTTTATTTGGAACCAGGAATGACCTAGCAATGCAAATGCTATCCTGGCCAACAAAGACAAAGCGGGAGGCATTACAATTCCTGACTTCAAATTATACTACAAAGCTACTGTGATAAAATCAACATCTCAATGGCAAAGAAATAGACCTGAGGATCATTGGAATAGATTAGAGGTTGTGAAGCCTCTAGGAACACACTCAGCCATCTTCTCTTTGACAAAGTGGCCAAACATACTCACTGGAAGAAAGATAACCTCTTTAAGAAATGGTGCCGGAAAAACTGGTTTTCTACATGCTGAAAACTAAAACTTGACCCAGGTCTATCAGCATGCTCTAAGCTACAATGAAACTGCACTAAAGATCTAAACATTAAAGCAGAAACACTAAATCTCTTAGAACAGAAAGTAGAAAGAACTTTTGAAGATGCATATGTAGGTGAAGTGTGCATGAACAAACATGAAATCACTTGGGTAATATTTGAAAGAATTAGCAACTGGGACCTCCTCTTACTTAGAAGTTTTTGCACTTCAAAAGAAATCAACAAAGTGAAAAGTCAACCCACAAATTTGAAAAAATAAACATTACAACTAAGTATTCAAACAAAGGTTTACTCTCTAGAACTTATAAAGAACTAAAAAATATTAGAGCCCCATAATTTAAAGACCCAATCCAGAAATGAGCATCTGAAATAAACACATACTTCTCAGAAAATGAATTTAAAGAAGCAAATAAATATATGAAAAAATGCTCCACATCATTAGCCATCCATGAATTGCTAATTAAAACAACACTGAGATATCATCTCACCCTAGAAAGAATGGCTATCAGGAAGAAATCAACCAACAATAAATGTCGGAGTGGCTGTGGGGAGAAACACTTCTTCACTGCCGCTGGGAATACAGACTGGTGCAAGCACTATGTAAATAAGTGTGGAGACTCCTTGAAAACCTAGGACAGGAAGTTCCATTGAACCAGCTACCCCCATACTGGGAATTTTCCCAGAGAATCTGAAAACATCATATTATAGTGATATACGTATTCTTATGGTTATGGCATCACAATTTGTGTTAGCCAAGTCTTGGAAACAACTGCAAGGCCTGTCACCTGAGGAATGAATGAGAATGATGTGGTATCTTTATACAATGGAGTATTACTCAACTATAAAGAATGATAAACTCGAAGCCTTCATATTTAATTGGATGACACTTGAAGATATACTCATAAGTGCAATAAACCAGAAACACATGTGAGAATATCTTATACTCTCTCTAGTATAAGAACTCAAAGAAGAATTAAAAATAGAAAGGTATAACACAGTCAAAAGGAAAGCAAGATCTTAGAGACTAGACAAGAAAGAGCAAGGAGAAGAGCTAATAAACATAACAGAGGCAAAGCCATACATTTATTTGTGCAAGAAGGCAATGTTCCTGAGAATCTTCAGATTTTCGAATCTAGCAGTTAATTGGGAAGGATTCTAACCCTGACTAACTATATATGCTGATACCTGTGAACTAAGCAACTTCACTGAAGATGACAATTTGTAATAGTAGGGTCATGCTTGGAGTGCCTGTTATTCTGGTATTCCAAACACATGCTGTTTGTTATGAGACATCTGTCTCTTGGGTAGATTTTTTTTTTTCAGAAAGGAAGGGAGTTGTGAATGAAGGCACAAGACAGGAAAAGGAGTATTGCAATACTGTCCTGCTACAGTGCTGTTTATGGTTAGATTTCTAAATTTATGAGTAAACATATATTATCGTTTATCCCTATTTTTAAAATATATTTTATGGTTTTAAATATTTTTACATTATATTTTGTTAGGTAAGTTTGACATATCAGTACTTGATGAAAAATACCTTTTCCATGTTAAGACTAAGATGTATGATGTTCAGACAAATAGTGACATTAAGTTCAACAGCCTAGGTTGTATGGTAATAACAATAAACTTCTCTTCTGGAGGGTTAACATCCTAAGTTTGAAGACCAAGAATTAGAGAAAAAGGAGGGCTGCAAGGACAGCCAACATTTTGTCCCTAACCTTTGAATATCAATTAAGATGCAGGACATAGGAGAACCTGTACTGTAACAACATGCAACTCAGTTGTGTCCTCAGTTTTCTTATCAAGGAGGTATAGGACCAAAGAGGAAAGTGACTGATGATGTAAAGTGTGCCTCAGGAAAGTCACATGGAGAGAAAACATTCTCTCAGGGTATCACAGAGAGAAAATTGGTCAAGCAATGGCTGTGACTCATCCACATGGCTGACGCAAAGGATCCACAAACTTTGTTACAGAGTCTCGGGATAAATCGTGAGGATATTTGGCTGGCCTTAATCAAATACAAAAGCTACAGTTCTTGTTACATAGGTCTTGCTTTATATTGGATTTAGCCATCCAGCTGAAAAGTATAAAAATGAAGTATAAGAACTAAAGCCATATTATTATGCTGAGCTGTAAAAGGCTCAAGTCAACAACTTCAGACATTGCCAAACATACAGAAAACCCAATACTATTATTGACTACTAGACTATTTTCGAATATTTTGCTGAATTCACCCATCTATAATATTTAAATGACAAAACTAAACAAAAAATGGGATACAATTGACTATTTTGTGTCTGTAGCTTCAACATAGTTAAGATAAATGTAGAGCTACATTCTTTTAATTCAATGAATAGAGGGCTCTGTTCTAATGTTTGTAAGTAGAAAATCATGTCTGCATCTTGTACACTAAGAAAACAGTATGCAATGTGTTAATTATTGAATGTATTAATTACTGAATCTGTCCTATTAACTTGATTTGAAATTGTCTCATTGCTATTTGTTTTTCAATAAAATTATGGAAAAAATAAAAAACGAAATACGTAAGAGTAAATGTACCAAAGGAAGGAAAAGTTCCTTATATTGAAGTCTCTGGTACTCTGAGAAGGCAGATTAAGAGGATACAATAAAATGGTAATATCACTCTTCTTTTTGGGTAGGAATAATCAATATAGTGAAAATGGACTACTCTAAAATTGTTATGCAGATTTAATTCAATCCTAATGAAAATATGAATAGCATAGTACACTGAATAGAAAGTCCTACAATTCTTTTCTAACCAGAAGAGAACTAAAATAACAAAAATAATTTTGGGCAACAAAGGCAAGTTAATAGGCATCAAAATTCCTCACTTGGAATTATACCACAGAACTACTATGATAAAATTATCATGATACTGGAAAAAAGGAAAGAAAAAAAATGGAGGAACAGTAGAACAGATTAAAAGATGCAGGTACATCAACAAGCACACATAGCCTTTATTTTTAATAAAGCAGGCAAATATCCTCACTGGAAGAATGATAGTCTCTTTAAATAAATGGTACTAGAAATACTGGCTTTCAAAGTGCTAAAGACAAATTCAATCAATGCACTCAAAGAAAATTAAATTGGAACAAATATCTAAATATCTGAACAGAAATGCTAAGTATGCTAGAAGAAAAAATACATAAAAATATTAAAGACAAAAATCTCATGGTCAAAAGACAGACGGCAAGGAAAACATCACAAAGTATAAACAAATGAGATCCCCTCTTATTAAAAAGTTTTTGCACAGCAAAGTGATTATCAACAGAAGAAAAAAAAAAACCAACTGAATTTAAAAATTCAGCTGTTTCTAATACAAAGAACTAGTATCCAGAATGTATAAATAACTAAAACTGTAGATTGTCCCATATTTATAACCCCATCCAAAAATGGGCATGTCAAATGAATAGACACTTCCCAGATGAAGAAATGCAAGGGCAAATAAACACATGAAAAAATTTTCAACATCACTGGTAATGCAAGAGAAGTAAATTTTGAAAATTCTGAGTTTCTATGTTACTATACAAAGAGTGTCTATTATCAAGAAATCAACCAATAACAAATGTTGAAAGGATGTATTGTAAAAAAGGTACACTTGTGCACCGTTGGTGAAAATGTAGACTGTGTAAACATTGTGAAAAACAGTATGAAGATTTCTCCAAAATAAAAAAATAACCATTATTTAACCCAGCTATTCCCTTCTTGATGTTGTCCAAAAGAATTAAATCCATCATGCCAGGGTGATGACTGTATTTCCATGAGTATAGTGGCAATTTGTAATAGCTAAATCTTAGAAACTGGCAAAGTGTCCATCAACCAATTAATGGATACAGAAGATGAGGTATTTTTTTAACAACAGAGTAGAGTACTACTCAACCATCCAGGATAAACTTGATACGTTTATAGGTACATGAATGGGCATAGAGAACATACTCTTAAGTGAAATAAATCAGATATAAATATGAAATATTGTGTTGGTTTCTCAGGTTATAAATGAGAAGAGTAAGTAAGAACCAAAATGTATACTAGATATGATGAAATAGAAAATGATCAATTTCATAATGGAACTAGGGAAGAAGGAGGGGTAAAGAATGGAGAAGGTAAAAAGAAAACAATAAGCATGACAAATGGTGAATAAAACACTTTCGTAAATGTAGACTGTGAATGAAGGGAGGATTATGGATTCAGGAAAAAACAGATACTGTGACAAAACATATAAAAGCTTCAGTTCCCTATGATGAAAATGATCAATGTGTGCACTTAAAATAAACAAACTTAAGTAATTGAAAAACACGCTGATGAGACAGCTCAGTGCTCTGAAGCACCTGCTTAGGTAAGCCTAGGCAGCTGCAAGGGACTGTTGTTTGATCCCTGGCACTACATGCTGCACCAGCCCTGCCCTCACTCTGGACAGGCTGATCCAGCGAAATAAAGCAAGAAAAAAGAATGAAAAAAGAAAGGAAGGAAGGAAGGAAGGAAGGAAGGAAGGAAGGAAGGAAGGAAGGAAGGAAGGAAGGAAGGAAGGGAAGGAGAAAGAAAAATATTCCTCTTTGTCCAAAGACCCATTTATGTACCTTGGGATTATATATTGGTCTTAGTGTTTTTTTCAAGTAATAGAAAATTCAGAGATTTAAGAGTTTGTAAGGACTATTATTTTTAGTCTCATTTTTAGCTTTTTAGTTTCCCAAGGAATTTCGGGCATGTCATTTTGGTGTTTTTTGAATTACATGACTGCAGCCTGCTTGGGAAATGCACTGCCTCTAGTAGTTTTAGAATTTCCTGTGTATGCTTTATGGATTGTTAGTAAGCCTCTTCTACAGCTGGTTTGTGTAGCACATCTGCATAGATGGTTAACATTTTGCCTTTTCCTAATATCAAATACCATATAGGATATGCCAGCACTGCCTTTATAGCAGAAGTTCCTGGTAAGAAGATGTTCAGCTTCGGAAATACATTATGAACTGACAATTGTGCTACTTGCCTTTCAATATCCTCAGAAAAAGCTACTCCCATCTCTTAAGGACCATTCCATCACTTATTTACAACCTGCTGTGTTTTATATCTTCTCTATAGTGACTAATCATGTCTTTCTTGCATGTTATGGTGTTTCTGTATGTCCCCACAAAACCTCAGCTGGCCAGTGGGAAGAAGGAATTTTGGAGATGGTTGAATCTAGAGTTTTGTAATACATGTAATGTCTAGTGTGGGGATTTGGAGTGTTAGGGTCACACCCATCAAATATTGATGCCTTATACAGGATTAGGGATAGAGGCTGATGCTTTCTTTTGGAACTTGTTGCTTTTTCTGTCTTCCACCACCATGTACCTACCTTGGAGCCAGATGACTATGGACTGAAACTTCCAAAAACTGTGAGCTAAATAAAGCTTTCTTTTTTAGCTTTGTGTATTGAATATGTTATCTTAGCAATGAGAGAAATACAAACCAAGATATCATTTGAAACAAGGAGTGAGGATGCTAGATATTTGACCACATGATTCAGGAGTCTTTGGTCTTGGCTGGCTGGAAAAAATTGGAAAGTTTTGAAAATGCTGGCTAAAAATGTACAGGTGGAATGCTTGAGCCTGTTCTGCATAGCACATTCTGGTCAGAGCTCTGCTCAGAAGGCTGATAGAAATTCTGCATTTAAAGACCAGGTTTGGGGTATTTCTTCAGGAAAGAACTGCTCTGAATGTTATACTCCAGAGCATATGGTGTTATGGCTTGGTAGAAAGTTTGTCCAAATTGTGCTCATATCCAGAGATTTTGGCCTGAGACTGAGCTTAATGGATGTGGAATAATTAAACTGGAAAAATAAATTTCAAGGCAGTCTAAAATTGAAGAAATGGCATGGCTACTGTTGTGGTCTTTTATCCAGAATTATATTAAGAATGAATTGCACAGAAAAAAGAAAAACTATTTAAAATGTTGTAAGTTTGGCCAGAATGAAGCTCCAATATAGCTATTAACTGCACAATTAGAGCAGAGGAAAACTCAATTGCTGAAAAAGGACAAAATAGAGTAAAAGAAATGGAATGAGGGCATCACAAACACCAGGGCTCTACCTTTTACATCATCAAAATTACAAAAGTGAAGGACTGCTTTGAGAAGGGAGAAACCTTCAGTGCACCATGTTCCAGAATGGTAGAAGGATGAGCATTTATTGCCCAGATTGGATTCACATTGCTCTGCAATTCAGGCCTTTGATCCCTCCAGACAAGTAAGAGAGCATCCTGGCTACTGGCTTTAGGTACATGTAAAATGAAAAAAAAATTATCTCGAGTTAGAAAAGCTTCCACCCAGACTTTAAGAGTGAAGCTAGAGGTATAGTGGAGACCACACACAGTTTTGGAGGGCCCGGAAGTATGGAAGACCAGAGGAAACCTATTAGGAGGGAGAAAACATGCCAAATAGATGAATCATATGAGGGCAACAACCACAGGAAGTGTTAAACAGGCACAGCCTCCCAAGCCTTCAGGAGCTCACAATGTGCCACAGATTGTCTTTTATAGTGCACATAGAAGTATAGGAATTAATGTTTTCTCTGTTGGATTTCTTACTTCGTTTGATCTCAATCATTTGTATCCTACTATTTGTACCTTTTGGAATGGAAATATTTGCCAAGTGTCACTGAATGTTGGAAGAGTTTAACATTTTTTTTTTCATTTGTTTAAGGGCACACAGCTAAGAGTTCACCTTACATTTTGGAGGAGACTTGGGATTTGTACTTTTCAACAATGCTTAAACTGGTAGAATTTGGTAACTCTTAGAGATAGAGTAAATGTCTTTTGCATAAAGGAATGTAAATGACTTTTTGGGGCACCAGGGACAGAATGTTATGGTTTGTGTATGAACATTTCCCCCAAAGCCTAATGAAATCAAGAGGGTGGGGTTAAAATAGGTGGCTGAATCTAGAGTTTGTTACTCGTTCACTATGCAGTGCAGGAATGTGAGTGCTATACTCACCCTAGAGCAGGTATGCTACATACAGTATAAAAGAAGATTTGGTCCCCCCTTTGCTCTCTTGCTTTGCCATGAACGCTTACCCTTTAAGGACACTATGCTTCTTTAGAGCCATCTGACTGTGGACTGAAATCTCCACAGATTGTGAGTTAGCTAAATGTTTCCCCCTTTAATATTGTTTGTTGGATATTTTGTGTCAGCAATTAGAGAATAGTATCTAGGACAATGAAAATAGTCACCATTTATGTATTTATCTGAGTCATTATGTCTGATTTGATTTTTTCGATAGCCTTACGTATCTAATTTATTTCATTTGTTGTTGCCACTTCAGATTCCAGGTGTGTGCCTTTCAATTTATAACTGTTAGGACAATATAAATTCCATTTTCTTTCAATAGGTCTGTTTTAAAAGTCAGTTAAATTCACTTAAACTGTAGATGAACTAATTCCGTCATCCCTTCCCATGCACATAATCATAAAACATGCAAAGAAAAGCATGGCAACAAAAATGGGAACAAACAGAGCAAATTGTGGAGTAAGTTAAACAGTCAAACATGATCACTGCCTGACCAGCACATGACAGGCAAGTGATCAATGGTTCCTAGGAAATGAAAACATTGTGATAATTATATAGCATTCATGTAAAATTCCTGAAATTGAGGTTGTGTGGTGAAGTGGTTACTAAAAAACCCAAAAGATAGTTAAACTGGAATTAAAGTCCAAATTGGGGCTAATGTTTTGTTTTCTTTACTCAGTGTCAGAGTGTCAGTTGCCAGCTTTCAGAAAAGCTCCTTTGTTCCTATATGTTTGATTGCTAATGAGTGCTTCTCACATGGCATCTGCTGCAACACCATTTCCTTGTTCCCTGGGTTTGCTTTTTTTTTTTTTTTTTTTTTTTTTTTTTTTTTTTTTTTTTTTTTTTTTTTTTTTTTTTTTTTTTTTTTTTTTTTTTTGGTGGAGCTGGGGATTGAACTCAGGCCCTTGTGCTTGCCAGGGAAGTGTTTATTCCACTGAACCATCTCCCAGGCCCTGGGTTTGCATTTTGTAAGCTGTAAGTCTGGGGTCACATCTTGCTTAAGTGTCTTCTGATTTTCAATTTTTTTATTTAAATGTGTTTATGATTGTAAATTGCTTATAGTATATAGTTATATTTCCATTATTATATTTCAGATTTTTGAGATGGGGTCTCGCTATGCAGCTCATTCTGGCCTTAAGCTTACTTTGTAGCCCATGCAGGTGTTGAACTCACAACAATACTCTTGCCTCAGCTTCCTAAGTGCTGGAATTAGAGGTGTATGCCACCACTCCTATCACTATTACTAGCATTCACAGCAATTAGGGAATGGCTATTTGAGATATCTTCCAGAGTTTATAGTACTTGGGGTTTGGAGTTATTTAAAAGATCCAACCTTTTCAATTTATTGGGATGAGAAAATATTGCACTTGGCCCAGTTCCTGGTATTTTGTCACTAGCCTATAGTATTGTTTACTGCCTTAGGCAACCTCAGTTTTAATATACCAAGAAGAACGACTGCTTAAAACTATTATTTCCCCTTAACTAAAGTAGTAAATTCAGCAACAAGATTAGCATCAAACATACTCTAGAATTTGAAAAAGTGTAGTAACTATTAATTTATCACCATTAATTATATGAACTAGATTTGTGGCTATATAACAATACATAAAAAATCGGAAAATGGTATACAACAATTGTCCGGAATGGTGATTTTACTCTCAGAGGACAAAATATAAAAGGTGGTAGTTGGAAATATGTAGAAACATAAAAAGAGATGATTAGAAGCTAGTCTTAAAGGAAGAAGAAAATGTCCATTCCAAGGCATGTCTCTTTTGTCACTAGTAGAAAATATGGACAGTCCAAGTTCAGACATTTGTTAATTGATCACAGCTATATCTTTATGGTGAAGTAATGCATAATACCAGAAAGCATGCACTTTTAGTTGCACAGAAGTTTAGGTTGGTTTGTAGCTGTGAGGCTTAACCCAATTTATTCAGTTTTTTTTTTTTTTTTCTTTTCTTTTGGTGGAACCGGGGATTGAACTCAGGCCCTTGCATTTGCCATGAAGTGCTTATTCCACTGAGCCATCTCCCCGGCCCCTAATTTATATATCTCCTTTAAGCTTTCATTTCTCTCCCTGATATTTTGAACTTGGTTTCTTAATTTCCTTCTGACTTGATCTCTACAATCTCACTCTATTCTTTTTTTAGCAGCTGGGAATGCCAAATTGTTATAGCCTGGCTGGCACTGCCAAAATTTTATCGAATAGTTCCTTTAGAGTTGGCTCACCAATTCAGTGTGTTTCAGGTCCTTTACACCTTAAATGAAGAAATGGACAAAACAAAAGTGGTTCCAAAAGTTTATTTGAAAAGTTAGGGCAGATAGCAATGATTAAACAAGAAGAAAGACATAGCACCAGACGCTAGTTGGAAATAATATCATCGATTCAGCATAATAGATTGGAACTCAGTGAAGGCACAGATGTTCCTGTTGAGAACAATCAGCTAATGATTACATTTTAAAGACAATTTCTGTGCTTGGGTTGTTATTTGGAAGACTGAAAGATTAAAACCATTTCTAGAAGACTTGGATCTGCTCTTTGCCTCAGAAGCAGTTGCTTATTTCAGAAAGCCACATCTGATGTGAAAATTCATTCATCATGTCTAATCGCTGGGGAGATGGCTCAGTATAATAAGCACTTGCCTGGCAAGCACAAGGGCCTGAGTTCAATCCTCCGGTACTGAAAAACAAAAACAAAAAAAAAAAAATGTCTAATCAAGGAGACTGCTATCTTTTTTCTAATCTTCATATACCAAAGGTGATAGTTGCCCACTCTGTCACTGTGAAGCTGCACTTGGAAATTAAACTGTTTGCACATTATGGCGAGAAGGACGGTGTTTTCAACAGGTGTGCAGTTTTTAGCACATGGAGATTGACAAAAAAAAAAAAAAAAAAAAAAAAAACATGCTGTGAAATTCTACATTACTAGAAAAATCAGCCAATGAGATGTGTAAAACTAAATTGTGCTTTCCAATACAACTGAGGATGCTATCTTGATGGCCTGTTCCTACCTCCAAGTTAAACTGTGTTGCCCACTGTGCTTCAGTCCTAAGAGGAAGAAATGAAGGCCAACACGCTCATGGCTCAGCAGGAGAAGCTGTCTGTGTGGTCACAACAGTCCCCTCAGCTACAGGGCATCATGAAGGTAGAGAGATTAGAGAGCATGCCTAGCCTCACACACCCACCTATGGTGATCAATGCAGTGGATGAAGTTGAGAGCGATGACAACCAGTTTTCTTAGGAGGGTGCTGAAACCAAAAGCTCCACTCTATAACCAACTTGAGGGGTGCACAATGCATTATGAGTGACCCCTCTGTGGAAACCTAGAGTCAGTTTAAAGAAAGGTGAAGCTTTAAATTTTGGAACAAAAACTTTTTTTTTTTTTTTGTTGAGGAACGAGGAATTGAACTCAAGCCCTTGTGCTTGCCAGGGAAGCATGTTTTCTACTGACCCATCTCCCCAGCCCCTGGGATAAAAACTCTTGAGGAAATTAAATAAAAGAAAATGAAGGAAAAATCCAAAAAGCAAGTTGAAGTTTATTCAAGTGTTTCTACTCTGCTACTCCAATCTCAGCACATTCCAGGTCCTGAAAAAGAATATTCACACTGTGGTGAGGACAGTGATTTTGTTTCACTGTGGTTAGACTGAGTCTTACTGAGAGACTAGGGAAATGAAAACTTTCCAAAGATGGTGACAGTGTTTCTGCATTAAAGCAGAGTCTAGCACAGAGGCTAGGGAAGAAAATTGAAGCTCAGGAAACAAATACTGATAAACCAACAAAGAAAGTTCAAATTTCAAAGTCTCTGAAGGAGCGATGAGGTGTATCAGCTGGGACAAATAATGAGGGGGCAACAGACAGAGTTAATAACATTGTGACATCCATATGAAGACAGAAGAAATTCTGGAAAGAGCCAGTCAAACTTGGAGAACTTCAAACAAAACTCAAGACAGGACCTTCAAAACCAGATGATTCTACAGTGGGAACAAAAAGCTCCTCCAGCATCTGAATCAAAACATTCTCTGAGGTCTCTGCTGGAAAAAGAAAAACTTTGGTGTTAGGAGACAGAGAGACAAAAAAACAAAAGGGATGCAACTTGCACCAAACTAAGGACTGATAGTGAAATTTAAAAAACAGCAATTTTGCCACCCGTCACTTTTAGCAAGGGACAACAGAGAAGCCTGCAGGTGGAACAAAGTCTACGAAGGAGGTGCACATTAAGATGCTGGAGGAACTTAAACTGGAGAAGGCCCTGAGGGTATAGCAGAGCTGTGAGGGCAGCACTTGTTTCCAGCTGCACCCCGAGGCCAGCCCAGGGACAAGGCAGATGCTCTGATTCCCCAAAAGGACAGGTGTGAAAAAAAGAGAAAAAGCTTTAGGAAGGAAATAAAGTGGCTTCTCAGAGCAGTGCTACTGGAACAGAGGCCAGTGAGGCTTCTGAAGAGACTGTAGGAGTCAACACCACAACAACTCCAGTCAAGAGATGTGAGTCTATGAGAGAATCATACACAGAAACAGCTAGAGAGAGACTCAGAGAAGGAAAAAAATAAATCTTCACATCTCTGTTGGCAGATGCAGCCTCCTGCAATACACATGTGGTAGACAAACCTGCGATCACTGCTGTGTAAGGTATCACACAACGCCTTAGCAAGTGTCAAGCCACAGTATAGGGGTAGAAACTTCTGGGACTAGGGACTCATTATTGAATACCAAGTGTGCAGCACAGTCCCTGGAAAAAAAAAGGGTAAACCTAAACCCAAAGTAAATGTGAAGCCATCTTTAGTTAAAGATGTTCTATCTCCCAAACTGGTCCAAAAGCACAAGGCTGTGGAGATGCATCCTACTGTTGCAGCCTTGAAGTATCTCAGCTCTAGCAGAGCCCTGAAGGAAATACCATCCAGAAAAGTGGCTCTGACTGTGGTCCCACTAACCTCTGAGGATGAATCAATCAATGTTCCTGAGACAAAAACATCTAAAGACAGTCTTGTCCTGTCTCCAACCCTGTACTCTTCAGACCTCACACCCCTAGAAGTATCTGGCCTTTCCTCATCCCACACAGCCACAAAAACATCTCACTTCAGCGCAGCCTCAACAGGAAAGCTATCCTCCTTTGTGGAAGATGATTTTGAGAAGCTAACATGGGAAATTTCAGGAGGCTCATTAGAATCTGAGATTGACCTAGATGCTGGGAAAGATAAACATGACCTGTTTGAACAAACAGGTTCTCTCATCATGCTGCTCTGTGACTCCATAATATATCAATCATTGCAACTCTCCTCCTAATCTGTTTTGAAAATGTCTCATTGCTACTACTTTCTCAATAAAGTTAGTATAAAAAACTGTATCTTTATTATAGATACAGTTTTTTTTAATACTAACTTTATTGATTTCATGTATGCACCTTGTACAATACCAAAACGTTATGAAAACAGTTTGCAATGTATTAATTCATCGACTCTGTATGGTTAAGGTGTCTTGAAACTGTCTGATTGATATTTGTATTTTAATAAAATAAAAATAAATGGAAAAAAAATAAATAAATACATGGCAGAATCAGTTTTGAAAAAAAAAACTGTATCTTTGTTCTCTGAATAAAATTAGTGTAAAAAGACTGTATTTTTGTTCTCTAACCAAAAAGGGGGGGACACAAAGAAAGAAACATTCTGTATTTGTATAAACATTATAGTTAGGATAAATATGCAGTATTTTTGCATACTTCTATGAGAAAAATATCTGCACTAATTGTGTTTGGACAGGATATCCTATTTGCTTCTTGTACTATGGATAACCATTAAGAAGATAACAATGTAAAAATGTATTAATTATTGAAACTTTCATATAAATCAGCTTTGAAAAAAAGATAGGTATACAGCTACATTCTCATAGTTGAATGAATATAGGGATCTGCTCTAATATTTTTTATAAGTAGAATATCATGTATGCACCTTGTACAACAAACAACCACTAAGAAAACAATATGCAATGTATTAATTATTGAATCTGTCCTATTAATTTGATTTGAAACTGTCTCATTGCTGTTTGTTCAATAAAATTATGAAAAAAAAGAACTTCAAATCCTTTATATTTAAGGGTAAGCCTGGCTTCGGTGGACATCAGAGCAAATTAAACTTGATTCCAAATCCCACTTCTCAGTATAATTCCCACTAGTTTGTCACCACCTGCCATCACTCTAGTGTGGTTTGGTCACTCTTTATTCCACTTTGGCCTGATTGCAGTAAAATGATCTGGGATTGTTTAGCTGCTGCAGTCCATTTTATAACAAAATGGTGGGCTCACTGTTTCCAATGATGGTTTGTGACTTAAGTAAATATTCTATACCAAATCTGCAATACACACAAATATAAAATGTCTGCAACAAGATACAGTCTTTTTTATATTAATTTTATTGAGAAAGCAGTAGCAATGAGACATTTTCAAAATAGATTAGGAGGAGAGTTGTAATAATTGAGATATTATGGGGTCACAGAGTAACATGATCCATGATGTAGAGTGTGCTTATGGAGAGTCATAGGGAGAGAAAACATTCTCTCAGGCCTTCACAGAGAAGAAATTGGTCATGCAATGGCCATGAGTCATCCACATGGCTGACACAGACAAAGGCTCTACAAACTGTGGTACATGGTTAACAAGGTAAATCCTGAGGGTACTTGAGTGACCTTATCAGATATAAAATTTACATTTCTTCTTATATAGGTCTTGCTTTATGTTGCTGTTAACCATCCAGCAGAAAATTATAAAAACGATGTATCTAAGGCCATATAATATGCTGAGCTATGAAAGGTTCAAGTCAACAACTTCTGACATTGCCAGTCCTGCAGATAACTGACTACTATTGTGGACTGCTGGACTGTGTTAGATTGTTTTGCTAAATTCATAGACCTATAGTATTTAGATGCCAGAGGAATACTGAACTCCGACAGGACTAAGCAAAAAAGGGGATACAAAGTAAGAACCATTCTGTATTTGTATATACAGAATAGTTAGGATAGATATACAACTACTTTGGCTTAATTCAATGAGAGGATTGATTTGTACTAATAGTGTTTGGACAGGATATCCTGTCTGCATCTTGTACTATGGATAACCACTAAAAAAGATAACAATGTACAATGTATTAATTACTGAAACTATATTACTAATCAGTTTTGAAACTTTCTCATTGCTATTTGTTTCTCAATAAAATAAAAGGAAAAAAATTGACACATCGCCTATTGATATTTTGAAGTAGTTATTCATAGTATAAGATGACTTATTTGTCTTGTCTAAACACTATCAGTTCCAAACTTTGTTCTCATTGAATTAAGAGAAAGTAGCTATATATCGATGCTAAATATATATATATATATATATATATATATATATATATATATATATATATATATATGTCCTTTACTTATATCCCGCTTTTTTGTTTAGTTATGTCAAATATGGGTATTCCACTGCCATTCATATACTGTACATGCAAGAATTTAGCAATGAAATCCAATATAGTCCAGTATCTATAATAGTAGTGGGTGGACCACATGATTGGCAAAGTCAGAAGTTGTTGACTGAGCCTTTTACACCTCATCATATTAATATGGCTTTACTTTTTATACCTCATTTTTATATTTTTCTGCTGGATGATTAAGATGAAGCATACAACAAAATATGTCACTCTTGTATCTGACATGTTCAGCCAAAAAATAGACATAAACAATTACAAATTTTTAAAGAAAAATTTATAATTCTAACCATATATATATATATCACTGTAACAGGACCGACCTATGTATCCATATTATTATTCTTGTCTTTTGTTTTCATTTATTACTTTTTTTAAACGAACATTTACTTGAAAGAGAGTTTAGCAGTAATTGATATGACATTAGAAGCAGTAAAGTTTTATACCACAATGAGAGGGATTCTAAGCTTGGCCTTAGTATTACACATTGCTATCTTTACTGCAGTTGCTTAGTTCACAGGTATCATCATATACAATTAGTCAGGGTGAGAATCCTACAAATTAACTGCTAGTTTCAAAAACCTGATGTAGATTCTCAGGATCAGTACCATCTTTGTACATAAATGTATGGTTTTGTCCCTATCATGTTCCTTAGCTTTCCTCCTTGCCCTGTCTTCTTTGTTTAATCCTTAAGTTGGAAATTTCCTTTTAATTGTGCTATACCTTACTATTTTTATTTCTTCTTTAGAGTTCTTACACTAGGGAGACTGTGTGATATTTGCACATGTAGGTCTGGTTTATTTCACTTATGAGTATAACTTCAAGAGGCATGTACATAAATATAAAGGCTTCAAGTTTATCAGTCTTTATAGCTGAGTAATACTCTATTGCATAAAAGTACCACAACATTTTCATCTACTGCACAAGTGACAGACACTTTGGCTGCTTCTGAGATTTGTCTATCAAAAAGTTTGCTGCTATAAATATAGGTGCACATATATCAATATAATATAATGTTTTCAGTTTTCCTGGGAAAATTCCCAGTGTGGAAATAGTTTCATTCAAAGTAATTCCAGTCCTAATTATTTCAAGGAGACTCCACATTGATTTCCATAATGGTTGCAACATTCTACATTCCCACTAGCTGTAGAGAAGTGTCCATTTTCCCCACAGGCTCTCCAAAATTTGTTGTTGGTTGATTTGTTTTTGACAGCATTTCGTTCTGATGTGAGATGGTATCTCAGTGTTTTTTTTTAAATTTGTGTTTCATGCATGGCTAGTGATGTGGAGCATTTTTGCATGTATTTATTAGCTTCTAGAATTTCATCACCTGAGAAGTGTGTATTCATCTCAGATGTCCATTTCTGCACTGGGTCTTTAAATTTTGGGGCCCAAATGTTTATTTCTTTATAAATTCTAGAGAGCAGACTTTTTTCTGAGTGCGTATTATTTGAGACTGTTCCTAATTTGTGGGTCGTCTTTTCACTCTGCTGGTAATTTCCTTGGACATGCAAAAATTTCTCATTAAGATGATGTACCAGTGTTTAATTCTTTGAAGTGCTACCCATGCAGTTCGATTTTTTTTTCAGAAGTGGGAATCGAGCTAAGGCTTGCCAGGCAAGCACTTCTTCTGCTGCACTATTTCCCAAGTCCTGTAGTTTGATTGCTGTTTACGATCTCTTTGCCTACTGCTGTGTCTTCAAGTTTTCCACTGGCCTTCTCTTCTGGGAGATTTAGTGTTTGTGTTTTAATGTTTAGGTCTTCAATCTCTTTTCACTTCCGCTTAGTGCATGGTGATAGACTTGTGTCAAGTTTCAGTTTATGGCATGTAGAAAGCCAGTTATTCTAGCACCATTTGTTAAAGAGGCCATCTTTCCTCCAGGAAGCGTGGCTGAGTGAGTTCGTAGTTGCTTCTGCATCTGCTCATCTATTCCATTGATCCTCAGGTTTATATGTTTTTGCCAATACCATGCTAATTTTGTCAAAGTATCTTTATAGTATAATTTCAAGCCAGGAATTGTAATGCCTTCTGCATTGTCTTTGTTGGCAAGGATTGCCTTATCTATTCGAAGTATTTTCTGGTTCAAAATAAATTTTAGGAATGATTTGTCTAGGTCTGTGTGGTGTGCTGGTGGAATTTTGATAGGGATTTCATTAAATCTGCATAGCAAATTTGGAAGTATTGCCATCTTCACAATTTTCTTTCTTCCTACCCATGAGCATTGAATATCTTTCCATTTTCTGAACTCCTCTACTATCTCAATTTTCAGAATTGTGCAATTGTCATTGAATAGATCTTTGACTTCTTCAGGTAAGGTAATATCTAAGTATTACTTTTTCTGTCAAGCTACTGTAAAAGTTATTGTTTCTCTAATTTCTCTCTCAGTTTGTTTTTCTGTGTTGAGGAATGCTATTGACTTTTATCCTGCTATCCTACTGAATTTGTATTTTAAGTCAAGTAACTTCTTGGTGGATATTTTTGGGTCTGACAATTAAGTATCATGTCCATTGCAAATAATGATGGTTTAACTTCTTTACCTACTCTTATTCCTTTTATTTCTGCCTCTTGTCTAATGACTCTAGCTAATGATTGCAAGACTATATTGAATAGGATCGGTGATAGAGTGCATCCTTGTGTTGTACCAGATTTGAGAGTAAAACATTTCAGTTTTTCCCCATTTAGAATTTTGTCTTTTTTTTTTTAAGCTCAGAATGCCTTAAGGGCAGGAGAAGTGAGGTGTGAAAATCTGAAGTTTGAACCACAACGTGATATTTGCTTCTGATGCCTGACTGCTTTGCTTAAGTAGGCACTTAAACAAGTGAGATAATGGGCAAGACCCCAGTTTTTTTTCAAAACCTAGAATTAAATTCAAGCCCTTGTGCTTTCCAAGTAAGTGCTCATTATATTGAGCTATCTCCCCACCACTCCCCTGACCTCATATTTACAATTATGTTCGCCATTGGGTTGTCATAAATGGCTTTTATCATATTGAAGTTGAAGCCTTCTATTCCAATTTTCTGTAGGACTTTTAACATGAATGAGTGTTGAACTGTGTCAAAAACTCTTCTATGTTTATTGAGCTGTTCCTGTGGTTATTTGACTTGGTAATATTGATATGCTGTATTACACTTGTAGATTTGCATGTACTGAATGATTCTTGCATCGCTGGAATGAATCCTCCCTCATCATGATGTATAATCCTCTTGATTATTTGCTGTATTCTCCTTGGTAGGATGTTATTGAGGATTTTTGCATCTATGTTCATGAGGGAGAGCTTTAGTTCCCTTTTTTGGTTGAATGTTTCCCTGGTTTTGGTATCAATAGAATACTTGTGTTCAGAAATGATTTTGGGAGGATTGGATCCTTTTCAGTTTCTTTGAGAAGTATAGGGTTTAGATCTTCAGTAAATTTCCTGTAGAATTCGGCTATGAATCCATCAGGACCTGCAATTTACTTTGTCCATAGTTTTTTTTAATTACATTTTGTTTCATTGGCTGGTATAAGGTTACTGAGAGTTGTTATATCTTCTTTATTCAGTTTTGATAATTCACACCTTTCTAGGAATCTGTCCATTTATTCTGTGTTTTCTATTCTGTGAGACTAAAGATTCTCAAGATAGCTATTGAGGATCTTCTGAACTTGCACTTGGTCTGTGGCGGTTTCATCCATTTCATTCCTTATTGCTTGCATTTGAGTTTTTTCTTTCCTGTTTTAGATGAAGTTACCTAGGGGCTTATCAATTTTATTGAATCTTTCAAAGAACTAGCTTTTTATTTGTTAATTCTTTTAATAGATTTGTTAATCTAGATTGAATTATTTTTTGCTCTAGTTTTTATAATTTCCTCCTATCTCTGGTCTCTGGTTTTGGTTCAGACATTTGAAGTGTAGCATGAGGGTGGTTATTTGTTCATGTTCTGTTTTCCTAATGTGTGAGTTCATGGCTATATATTTTCCACTAAGAACTGATTTCACTGCATCACATAAATTTGGAGAGTTGTGTTTGAATTTTTCTTGAATTGTAGATATTGTTTAATTTCTTATTCAATCTGTTACCCATTGTTTGCTGAAGAGAGTGTTGTTTAATTTCCATTCATTTATTGGGGTTTTCTGAGGTTCTTGGGCATTTAGTGTGATTTTCCACACTTTTACTTTCAGCCTATGAAATTTTTATGACTTAAATGTGTTTTCTCTGTACAGCACATTGTTGGATTTCTTCCTAATCCAGTGTACCAGTCTATTTCTTTCAATTGGTGAATTTAGTCCATTTGTACTAATGATCATAATTGATATGTATTGACTTATGTTTGACCTATTGTTGTTTATACATTTTTGTCCTGTTTTGTTTTGCAGGGTATAGTAGTCTGGGCAGGAATTTTTTATCATAGAAGACTTGTAGTAATCTCTGCCATGTTCTTCTTGACTTCTTGGTTGTGTAGAGAAATCTGTCATTATTCTGATGTGTTTTCTTTTAGTTGTGGTCTGTTTCTTTCTTCTATGAGGTTTTAGTATATTGTTCTTGTGCTGGATTTCTAGAATCTTGACTATTATATGTCTGGGTGAGTTTTTAATTGGGTTAATGTTACTTGCATTTCTATATGCTTCAGTTATCTGAATGACCATTTGTTTCCTCGTATTTGGGAAAGTTTCTATTACTTCTGCCCATATTATTTTTATCACCTTTGTAGTGACTCTGTTCTCATTGATGCCTATTAGTTTCATGTTGTTAATCTTTGCATTGTGTTGGATATAATGAATTACTTTCTCATGAATCGTAGTTGTTTTTAACAGATCTTTTCTTACCTTTTCACTAGTTGTGACATTATCTTCAAGATCTGACATTCTATCTTCATCTTTAAAACAGTTTTGCATGCTTCTGATTGAGAGATTAATTTCCAATATATCTGTTTGAATCTGCTTCATATTGATGTATTTCTTTCCTATATTTCTTATTCCAGGCTTCCATCTTTTTTCTATACTCCCCTAATTTTTTATCCATGTCTTCTTTAGAAGCAGTTATTAATTCTTTCATTATAATTATACTTTCTTTTTATTACCTCAGAGATTACTTGTGATCTGATTTCCTCTATATGATCCTGCATTTGATTATGTACTTCAGGTGCTATTAATTCAGGTATTTATTTTCTTATTTCAGAGGTTATTTCTGATCCCATTTCCTCTATGCCTTTCAGCAATTACTTCTGCACTCCAGATTCTATTCATTCAGACATTTCCTCTGCTTGATTCCCAATTTCTTGTGTGCTAGTGTCTCTTGCATTTGTTATGGGTGGGCTCAGGGTCTGAAATTGCATTTTACTCCTTCTCTTTGTCATTTTGTATAGCACTGTCCTCTGAACTTTTTTGGTGCAGTTATAACCTGAGCACCTACCAAAATTTGTACCCAAGAAATTATATGGTTAAGCCAGTTTTATTTTTGTATTTACATAACATTAGGAATACTTCTAATGGGTAGTGATATTTAGCAGTTGACAAACATTTGTGACTAATGGGTTTTTATTCTAGACAACAAGAGCATACTATATGTCTGTGTACTTAAGCAGACACTAACTTGGTAATTTGTATTTAAGATAGGTCTCCTAAATTCTGTTTAATCACCCCATGATGTACCTTTGGTTTTCCAGGTAGACTCTATCACCAGTTACCTATTGACCCCTTTGTAGATCAAGAGTGTAAAAGAGAGGACACTCCTGCACAGCTGGGTCTAGTAATGTGTCTCAGCCTACCCAATCTAGATCTACCAACTGTGAACTTGTCCAGATGTGCCTGGCTTTGGTCAAGCTGCTGTGCTCAGCTTCTTACTGTTGCAGTTCATATAGGTGAACCTGCTATGCCACTCTGGGAAGATGTTCAGCTCTTGTATTAGTTGGGTGTATCTGGCTCCTAGCCTCTCTGCAGGGAGTTCCACTGCAAGGTTTCACAAGTTACCTGATTCAGGGCCTGAAGTCTAACTGGAGAGGTATCTTGGGGGTGAGGAGATGGCAGATGATCCAACAAACATGCTCGGCTTCAAGTCTGGCTGGGTAGTGTTGTTGATCGTGAGGAGGAGACTGAAATTCCCAGTCACACTGCACCTGAGGTCTGGTAGTAAAGGGATCTTAGCTGTGGCAAGAAGGTGGAAATTCCCATACACACGGGCTAGGCCTGTGATCTGGCTGGATAAGGGTCTAGGACAGGGGAGTGTAGGTGGCAGTTCCCACACTCACATCAGGCCTGGAGTTTGGCTAAAGAGGCATCTTGGGCAGGGCGAGCACATGGATGGAACCACAAAGAGGCCAGGACTGGAGTCTTGATACCTTCAAAAAAACAAAACAAAAACAAAAAAAACCACAAAAATTATTTAAAATATAATACATTATGGGACTGGACAAGTAGATCAGTGGTTTAAAGCCCCTGCAATCAGGCACTGGGATTGTGGTTTACATCCCCTGGCCTGACATGCCAGCCCTGCCCCCATGGCGTGCTGAGATGACAATTGAGACAGAGCATGGTGGTGCATGCCTGTGATCCCAGCACTTGAGAGGCTGTAAACAGAAGGACCACTAGGAGTTCAGTGTAGTAGAGAGACCCTGAACATCCTGTAGATCCTTCCCTAAAATACAAAGCAAAGCAAAACAAAAAAATTCTCCTGTCTTACCTTCTAGAGTGCAGAGATTATAGGTGTGTGCCACCAAATGGACTGGACATTCATGCCTGTAATCCTAACCATTGGGAGGCTGTAAACAGGAGAATCACTATGAGTCTGATATAGTAGTTAGATCCTGAACACCCTGTAGACCCTTCTCTAAAATATAAAAAAATAAACAAATATATATATATATATATATATATATATATATATATATATAATCATGACCAAGATGTCTTCATCCATAAGATGCAACATACTGAAAATGATTGCAATCCACATACAGTAGATTGAATCTGTAATTATATCTTCTAATGATAAAATAAAATATAAGTACACCAAGCACCTAGACATTGAGACAGAACCACTTAATCTGATAGAGGTACAAAAGGCAAGCTCTGATTTTTATGAGCCTGGGCAACATCATCCTTACCTGAATTCCACCTGCAGAAGACAGAGCACAGACAATCACTTATGGAAATATATCAAATTTAAAAGATTCTATACAACAAGTCAGTAAGCTAATACAGTAAAGAAATAGCTTACATAATGGGAAAAAATTCTCTAATCCTCACGCATATCATAAATACATAGAATATATAAATAACAGAAAAAAAATGAATCTCCTTAAAATAAAAGCTCTGAGCAAAAACTGGTCACTTGAAATGCACAGACACATTTCAGAAGATGAACAAATATTCAATGAGTACAAATAAATTTATCTGCGCCCACCCAGCCCCACAGACCGGCCAGAAACACATGAGGAATGGGTGAAAAAGATGTGGTATTGCTATATAATGAAGTATTACTCAACTATTAAGAATGGTAAGTTTGAAGCATTTATACTGAAGTGGATGCCACTTGGACATATACTCATAAGTGAAATAAACCAGACACACATGTGTAAATATCGTATAGTCTCCCTAGTATAACAAGCGAAAAGCAGAAATACAAAAGGAAACATACAACAACTAAAATCAATTGAGTCAGAAAAAGCAAAATGAATGGCATATGCTGCAGGATACTAATCAGCTTTACTTCTGGATGGTTAACAACCTAAGTCCACAAGTCACAGTTGGAGAAATAGAAGAGCCGCAAGGCCAGCCAACATTTTGGCCCTAGCCTTTCAAGGTCAGCGAAGACTCAGGACATCGGAGAACCTGTCCTGCAACATCATGAAACTCAGTTGAGCTCCAAATTTTCTGAACAAGTAGATAATGGAGCCACAGAGGAAAGAGATTGAAGTTCTATAGTGTGCCTGGGGAGAGTCCCATGGAGAGAAAACTTTCTCTCAAGCTCTCACAGAGAGAAAACTGGTCAAGCATTGGCCATGATTCATCCACATGGATGACACAGACAAAGGACCTACAGAATAATGTACAGGACTACAAGATAAACTCTGAGAGGACTTCACTAACCACATAAGAAATATAAAGTTCATGTGTTGGTATATAAGTCTTGATGTATCTAGGTCTTAACCATCCAGCAGAAAAGTATAAAAATGAAGTATACTTTACGGGGTCATAATATTAAGCTGAGCTGTAAATGGCTATGGTCGACAACTTCTTTGAATAACTCACTATGGTTGTAGAATGCTGGACTGTGTTGGATTGTGGTGTCGAGTTCAAGCACCTAAGTTAGTTGAATGTCAATGGAGTGCCCACCTTTGACAGGTGTAGACAAAGGAAGGGGTATAGAAAGAAAAACTTATGTGTGTGTATAGGCAAGTACAGTTGGGATAGATAACCCTGTGCTTCTATATAATCCTATGAGAGGCAAGATCTGCACTAATAGTTGTTGGACAGGATATTATGTCGGCTTCTACTACAATGGTCATCCACTAGGAAAATAATTATTGAATTTTTGATATAATTCAGGTATAAAAATAAGATAAGTAAGCAGCTACACTCTTAATTTACTGATAAGAGACATCTGCTAAAATAATATCTGTAAATATAATATCATGTATGCAACTTTTACGATACCAAAACATTATGAAAACAGTTTGCAATGTATTAAGTTATCGAATCTGTCTTGTTAAGGTGTCTTGAAACTGATTGATATTTGTACTTCAATAAAATAAAAAATAAATTTTAAATAACCAAATAAATTTAGATCTCTGGTCACTTGAAAAATACAAATTAAAACAACACTGAAATTTTAATTTACTGATGAAACAATGAGTAACATCAATAACCCTAAAAATACAAATTCTGTTGAATCTGTTGCAAATGGGATACATCTACATCATTTGTGTGAGTACAAATTAATAGAAGCAATATAAAGTGTATGGAGATTCTTTGTAAAATTAAAAGTAGAATGTAAATGTCACCAAGTTATTCATTTCCTAGGTATCTCCCAGAAAGAATTAAAATCACATTATATGTATAGGCCCTGCTAGTATGTGGGTGAACTTCTGTGCTCCTCTCTGCCCCTGGGTCAGGGGCACAAAAAAGGGGCATGGCAGGATCGCTGTGGTGCCAGAACGACATTACAGTTCACTTCCAATGGCTGCAGCAGGAAGGTGCTGAACACAACAGCAACGCACAAGCCAGGCATAACTTGATAAACTCAAAATAATGGAGCTGCACCCAAATTTCAGTAGGTGCTGAGCTCGTAAATGTGCCAAAGCCCTACACCAAATGTTAGAGGACAGTGCTATACAAAATGAGAAAGACAAGTAGCAAAATGCAATCTCAGGCCTCGAACCCACCCATGACAAATGCATAGGACACTAGCACAGCTGAAATGCCTTAACCAATAGCATCAGAAATAAAGAAAGTAATAGAGGAACTGAAAGCAAAATTAATTTCAAAAATAAGAAAGAAATCTCTGACTTCATTGTATCTGAAGTAAAGAAGCAAATACAGAAACATACAGAGGAAATCCATTCAAAAAAAATAAACTCTGCAGTAAAAGAATTAATAGCTGCTTCTAAAGAAGACAATGATAAAAAAAAATAGAGGGGATGAGAAAAGTAAGGGATTCATTGAATGAGCAACGTAGCAAAGAAAAAAATCACATGAAGCACAGTGAAAGAGATATAGAGGAACTTAAAATCTCAACGACAAGGCTGCAAAACAATTTGAGTGAAAGAGAAGACAGAGATCCTGAAGACGCTGGTGCAGCTAGTGAAAATGCAAGAAAAGATCTCTAAAAACATCTAGGATGCAGGAAAAAATAATTGATCACCTTCAAGATGATGCAAAGATGAACAATATGAGACTAGTAGGCATCATTGAGAAAGAGGGAGACATACAAATAATATAAGAAGATATGGGAAGAAGTAATAGCACAAAACATCTCAAATATGAGGAAACAATCTGACATTCAGAAAACCAAACCATAAAGAACACCCAAAAACTTCAACCCAATTAAAAATACCCCAAAACATATAATGGTCAAGATCCAGAAGTCTAGCACAAGAATAATATACTGAAAGCTGCTATAGAAAAGAAGCAGATCACATTCAAAGGAAAACCAATCAGAATTACCACAGACTTCTCTTCACAAACCATGAAGGCAAGAAGAGCATGGAGCAGAGTACTTCAAGTCCTCTATGAAAACAAATTCCAGCCCTGGCTACTGTACCCTATCAAACTCTCTTTCGAGTTTGAGGACTTGGGGAAAGGTCTCTCTGGCTGGCTTTACTGGGTTTGGTCCAGTAGGTTCAGGACAGGGTAGAAACTCTCCCATACACTCTCAGGGCCTGTAGATTGGTGGATCTGGAGCGTTTCCTAGAGGGCAGCATAAGTTTTCACTCACAGGGTTGACTGTGCTGACTCAGGAGGTGCAGGGGAGGTCCACGGAATGCGTGTAAAGGCCTCTCTCACACTCATTGGGCCAGTTCTTTGTCCAACGAGTGCAGGAGAGAGCAGAAACTCTTTCACAGACACGCAGGGCCTGAGGATGAGCTTCAGAGATTAATTCTGATCTGAGTTCCTCTATTCCTTTTTGCTGTTGTTTCTTTTCTTTTCACACTAGTGATTGAGAGATTTCTTTTTATTTCAGAGATAAATTCAAATCTGAGTTCCTCCATACCATTTTACCATTGTTTCTTTATTTCATAAGCTATTAACTCATACATTTCAGATGAGCTAATGTCCTCTGCACTTGTTCTCAATTTGCTCAAGGCCTGAGGTTGCATTTTGCTCCTTCTCTTTGTCATTTCATATAGCACTGAACTCTGACCTTTGGTGTAGAGCTTTGGTGCTGTTATAACCTTAGCACTTCTGAAATAGGTTGCAGATCTATTAAGTTTGAGTTTATCCAATTGTGCCTGGTTTGGGTCTAGCTGTTGTGCTCAGCTCCTTCCTGTTGCGGCCCTTGGAAATGAAACTATTGTGTCCCTCTGGCAAAACAGTAAACCTGTTGTAACCCTCTGTTGTGCCCCTGACCCATGAGCTGCAGCGGAGCACAGAAGTTCCCCCTCACAGTAGCAGGGCCTGAGCTTGTGCCTGGACTCCAGGGTCACGAGAGCTTGACAGAAGTTCTCACTCATTTGGTGGGCCTCATAGATGGGCTTCAGAGTCAGAGGGCTATAAGGGTCCTGAGGGCGAGGCAGAGGGTTTCATTCCTGCTGCATGTCTAGGTTTGGTAGGAGGTCCCGAGGATGCATGGGAGCTGAAAGCTCTCCCATGAACTAGCCAGGCCTGGATTTGGGTCGGATTTCTGGGTCCCTAATGTGCGGCAGATGTTCTCACCCTCCCAGCGGTCTTGGGGAATGGGGGTCCTGGAGGGGTACTGGAGGCACGGCACAGAAAGAGGGTCTCACTCATGCCGTATTCCTGGGTTTGGTTCGGAGGTTCTGCGAGAGCGCAAGAGCCAAAAGCTCTCTCAGACAGTCCTGGGCCTGCGTTGGGCTCTAAAAGTTTTTTTTTTTTTTTTTTTTTTTTTTTTTTTTTTTTTTTTTTTTTTTTTTTTTTTTTTTTTTAAATAAAGAAAACAAAAAACAAGGAAAAGTATCATAGGTTTGTTCTGCTATTATGTTATATATGGTCAGATATCTACATTTCTGTGTAAAAATGTGTAATAGTTTTTTTTCATATCCTATAGGGATTTGAAGATTAGAATATAAATGATTGTTGGAAAGTACCTGTTCCATGTCTAAGGCTTTTGACATTCAGAAAGATAGTGATGTTAAGCTCAACTATCTATGCTATAGGGTAACAATATCATTATGTTTCTCTTCTGGAGGGTTAACAACTTAAGATCACAGAACAAAAAATAGTGAAAAAGAAGGGCTACAAGAACAATCAACATTTTGAATCTAGTCTTCCAGTGTCAGTGAGGACTCAGGACATGAGAGAACCTATACTGTAAAATCCTGTAACTCGGTGGTGTCTCAAATTTTCTGTTCAAGGAAATCATGAGGCCGCCGAAGAAAGTGATCACTGATATAGAGTGTGCAACAGGACCATCACATAGAAAGAAAATATTCTCTTAGGCTGTCATAAAGAACAAATTGGTCAAGCAACACCCATGACAAATCCAGATCACTGGCACTGACAAAACATCTCCAAACTGCTGTGCAGGGTTTCAGGGTAAATCCTGAGGGGATTTCAGTGACCTTGTCAGATAAAAAAAGTTACATTTTTAGTTATATAGGTCTTGATTTATGTTGGCCTTAACTATCCAATGAAAGTGATAAACAAGAGGCATAAAAATTAAATACACGTTGATATGCTGAAGTATAAGTAGCTCAAGTCAACAACTTTTGACATTGCTAGTCCTGCATATATTTATTATCTACTGGACTATTCGGGATTATTTGGCTGAATTAATGCACCTACAATATTTTAGTGGCAATGGAATACCCAGCTATGACAAAACTAAACAAAATGAGGATATAAATTAAGGACCATTTTATAGTAATATATGCATATATATATATATATATATATATATATATATATACATAAAATCTGTATATACAAATTATTTAAAGTAGATATATAACTACCTTCTTTTAGTTCAATAAGAAAGATTTGTACTAGCATTGATTAGACAAGATGTCATGTCTTAATCTTGCTCTATAACTACTATGAAGATAATAGCATGCAATATATTAATCATTGTAACTGTCCTACTAACATATTTTGAAACTGTCTGATTACTATTTTTTTCTCAATAGAATTTGTTAAAAATAATACTTAGATCTTTAAATTTTGAGTTTAGCTTCTTGTATGACAATAGATGTAGGTCTAGTATTTGTTTATCCCATGTATAGAGGTGGCTTTTCCAGCACCATTTGTTAAGAAGACCATCTTTTTCTACTTAAAATGCTTGGGCACTTTGCCAAACATAAGATGGTTGAGTGTGTTTGTAGTTTTATCTGTATTTTCTAATATGTTCATTGATCTTTAGATCTTTTGTTTTTCAAGTACCATGCTAATTTTTTCTTTTATGAGCAGAATATATTTATTGAGGAAAAAAAAAAACCTCCTGTCTGAGAGAGGGACAGGAAGGGGGTCATGAGTGGGTGGTCCTGTCATGCTGATTTTATCACAGTAGTTTTCTCATATAATTTCAAGTCAGGGATTGTAATGACTCCTGTCTTGCCTTTGAGGTCCATTAATGCCTTTGCTACTCAAGGGCCTTTCTGATTTCAAATAAATTTTAAGAATGTTTTCTCTAGCTCTGTGAAGAATGTGGATGTTATTTTGATAGATATTAAATTAAATCTGTGTAACAACTTTGGGAGTATAAGCATTTTCACAATGTTGGTTCTTCCTATCTAGGAGCAAGGAGTCTCTTCCCATCTTCTGAAAAGATCTTCAATCTCTTTCTTATTTTTTATGGTACTGGGCATTGAAGTCAGGACCTTTCAGTCTCTTTTTAAGAGTATTTTAATTTTCCTTGCATATATCATTTACTTCATTTGTTACATTTATTCCTATGTATTTCATTTTTTGGATGCTTTTATGAAGTATATTGTTTCTCTAATTTACCTTTTAATAAATTTGCTATCAGTGTGGAGGAATGCAGTTGATCTCTGGTGTTGACTTTGTATCCTGCTATGCTACTGAGTTTGTTTATTAATTCTAGTTGCTTCTTTATGGAGTTTTTGGATCTTCCGTGTAGATTATCATGTCATATGTAAATTCTGACTGTGTAACTTCTTCTTTTCCTAGTTTTACTTCTTTTGGTTTTGTCTCTTTTCTAATGGCTCTAGCTAATGTTTCCAGAACTGCATTGAATAGGAGTCATGATAGAGGACATCCTTGTTTTATTCCTGATTTGAGAGTAACATTTTTCAGTTTTTCTCCATTTAGTATTATGTTGGCTTTTGATTTGTCATAAATAGTTTTGCTCATGTTGAGTTACTGGCCATCCATTTGAATTTTTGTAGGATTCTGATTGTGAATGATTATCGGACTATGTCAAAAGCCTGTTCTACATTAGGTGGTTTTTTATTTTTCCTCTGTTCAAATGATGTATTACATTATTTATAGATTTGTTTATAAATCTAAATTGTTTATATACAAACTTAGTTGTTTTCCCTGTTCTAGAAGCTACTTCTACACATATCTATAGGTTTCCATATGTTGAGCTATAGTTACATCCTTGGGATGAATCATAACTTGTCGTGGTATATAATCTTCTTAATGACTTACTGTATTCTATTTGCTACAATTTTATTCAGGATTTGTGCATTTGTGTTCATGAATTCTCTCTCTCTTTTTATTTTTTTATTTTTTTTTATAATTTTTTTTTTTTTTTTTTTTTTTTTTTTTTTTTTTTTTTTGGTGGAACCGGGGAGGGAAATCAGGCCCTTGAGCTTGCTAATTCTCTTTTTTATTGGATCATTCTCTGGTTTCAGCATCAGTATAATACTTGCCTCCAGGAAAGATTTTGGGAGTATTGCTTTTTTTCAGTTTCATTGAAGATTTTACAGATTATTGAGATTAAATATTCCCTAAATTTCTTCAAGATTTTAGTTGTAAATCTACAAGGTTATCACTGTTAGTAAGTTTTTATTCCATTTTCAATTTCAATTTCAATATTGAGTTATTGGTAGATTTTATATCTTCTTTTTAATGTTAACTTTAATGACAAAGAAGTAGCAATGAGACACTATTGAAATAGGTCAGTAAGAATGTAACAATTATTAGTATATTGAATATTCTTGTCTTCATAGTAATTCATAATACAAGATGGAGACTTAATATCTTGTCTAAACACTCTTATTTCAAAGCTTCCTTCTCATTGAACTGAGAGAAAATAGCTGTATATATATGCTAAAGATTTTGTATAAATAGATATATATTATGCATATATTATACCCACTACAAAATTGTTCCTCATTTATATCCCCCTTTTTGTTTCCTTTTTTTCAGGGGTGGGTATTCTATTGCAGTTCACATATTGTATGTAGATGTATTCAACACAGTAACGAATATAGTCCAGTAGTCTGAAATAGTAGTGGGTTACCCATAGGACTGGCAATGTCAGAAGTTATTGACTTGAACCATTTATAGCTGAGCATACTAATATGGCTTTACTTCTTATAACTCATTCTTATTTTTATTTATTTATTTATTTTTATTTTACTGAAATACAAACGTCAATCAGACAGTTTTAAGACAGCTTAACCATACAGATTTGATGAATTAATATACTGCAAACTGTTTTCATAACGTTTTGGTATTGTACAAGGTGCATACATGATATTACATTTACAGATATTATTTTAGCAGATATCTCTTATCAGTGAATTAAGAGTATAGCTGCTTACTTATCTTATTTTTTATACCTGAATTATATCAAAAATTCAATAATTATTGACCTAGTGGATGACCATAGTACTAGAAGCCGACATAATATCCTGCCCAACCACCATTAGTGCAGATCTTGCCTCTCATAGAATTATGTAGAAGCACAGCATTATCTATCCCAACTGTACTGTCTGTAGACACACATTATGATTTTTTCTTTCTACAAACCTTCCTCTGTCTACACCTGTCAAAAGTGGGCACTCCATTGACATTCAACTAACTTAGGTGCTTGAACTCGACACCGCAATCCAACACAATCCAGCATTCTACAACCATAGTGAGTTATTCAAAGAAATTGTCGACCATAGCCATTTACAGCTCAGCTTAATATTATGGGCTCACGATGTATACTTCATTTTTATACTTTTCTGCTGGATGGTTAAGACCTAGATACATCAAGACTTATATACCAACACATGAACTTTATATTTCCTATGTGGTCAGTGAGGACAAAATTAAAGAAGCAAATAAATATATGAAAAAATGCTCCACATCGCTAGCCATTCGTGAAATGCAAATTAAAACAACACTGAAATATCATCTCACTCCAGAAATAATGGCTATCATAAGGAAATCAACCAACAACAAATGTTGGAGAGGTTGTGGGGAAAAGGGAACGCTTCTCCACTGCTGGTGGGAATGTAGACTGGTACAACCACTGTGGAGGTCAGTGTGGAGACTCCTCAAAAGAGTAGGACTAGAAATCCCATTCAAGCCGGCTATCCTCCTACTGAGAATTTTCCCAAAGGATCTAGATACATTGTATCATAGAGATATATGTGTACCTATGTTTATAGCAGTGCAATGTGTGATAGCAAAATCTTGGAAACAACCAAGATGTCCATCACATGAGGAATGGTTGAAAAAGATGTGGTATTTCTATATAATGGAGTATTACTCAGCTATTAAGAATGATAAGTTTGAAGCATTTATACTGAAGTGGATTCCACTTGAACATATGATCATAAGTGAAATAAACCAGACACACATGTGTAAATATCATGTAGTCTCCCTAGTATAAGAAGTGAAAAGCAGAAATACAAAAGGAAACGTACAACAACTAAAATCAATTGAGTCAGATAAGGCAAAGTGAATGGCATATGCTGCAGGATACTAATCAGCTTTTCTTCTGGATGGTTAACAATCTAAGTTCACAAATCACAGTTGGAGAAATAGAAGAGCCACAAGGCCAGCCAACATTTTGGCCCTCGCCTTTCAAGGTCAGCGAAGACTCAGGACATAGGTGAACCTGTACTGCAACATCATGAAACTCAGGTGAGCTCCAAATTTTCTGAACAAGGAGATTATGGAGCCACAGAGGAAAGAGATTGAAGTTCTAAAATGTGCCTGGGGAGAGTCACATAAAGAGAAAACTTTCTCTCAAGCTCTCACAGAGAGCATACTGGTCAAGCATCGGCCGTGACTCATCCACATGGATGACACAGACTAAGGAACTACAGAATAATGTACAGGACTACAAGATAAACCCTGAGATAACTCATTTTTATATTTTTCTGCTGGATGTTTAAGACCAAGTTAAAGAGAAACTATTATAACAAAAAATTAAACTTTTATGTCTGACAAGGCCAGTCAAATCCCGACAGGACTTACCCTGAAATCATGTATAACACCTTATAGATCTTTGTCAGTGTTAAACTTCTGGATTGGTCACAGCCTTTGCTTGACCAATTTTCTCTTTCAGAAGGCCTGAGAGAATTTTTTCTCTCTAGATGACTCTTCTTAGGCACACTATGCATCATCAATCACTTTCCTCCATGGCTTTATACTATCCTTGATCATAAAATTTGGGACACCAGTGAGTTACAAGCTTTCACAGCATAGATTCTTTATGTCTTGAGTCCTTATTGACCTTGAAGTGCTAGGGCCATGTTATTGGCTATACTTCAGCCCCTCTTTTTCTCTAACTTTTTCAATCTTTAGTGGTTAAACATCCAAAAGAGATGCTCCATGATATTATTACCCTATAACAGAGGTGGTTGAGCTTAACAGCACTCCCTGTCTGAATATGAAACACATTAGAAATAACATGGAGCTGCTATTTTCCAACAACTATGGATACTGTAAACTTCAAATCCCTATAGAATGTAAAAAAAATACACATTTTTACACAGAAATTTAGAAATCAAACCATATTCAACATTGTAACAGAATGATTCTAACAATTTTTCTTGTCTCTTGTTATCTTTTATTCCTTTTTTTAACAAACATTTACTTTAAAGAGAGTATAGAGATAGTTGCTATGACATTAGAAACAGTGCACATTTAGAAGACAAAAATGTTAGGTATTTCAAGCGAGAATTTAGTGTGACACATTGGTATCCTCAGTTTAGTTTCTCAGTTCACAGACACCAGCATATTTGTAAATCTACCCATTAACTTCTATTTTAAAACCCTGATAGAGACTGTTAGGACCATTGCATTACCCTTCTTTTATATATAGATCTGTGGTTTTACCCCTGCTATACTTCCTAATTTTTCTCTTTTCTCAGTCTTCATTGTTTAATTCTTTAGTGCTCATTTTCCATTTAACCATGTTATACTTCTCAAATTTTATTTCTACTTTTGAGTTCTTAACCTTAAGATGCAACATGATATTTACACATAAGGATCTGCTTTATTTCACTTATGAGTATATATTTATTTACAACCTTATATATGAAGGCTTTGAGTTTATGGTACTTTATAGCGAAGTAATACTCCATTGTACAAAAGCACCACATCTTTTTCATCTATTCCTCATAGGATGGGCATATTTTTTCTAAGAATTAGCCAGCACACATTTTGCTTCTATAAACTTACGTGTCCATATGTCACTATGATATGATGTTTTCAGTTTTTTGGGTAATTTTCCCATTAGAGGGATAAATGGATTGAATGGGTTTTCCACTCCTTGTTTTTTGAGGAATCTCCACACAGATTTCCGTAATGGTTGCTCCAGTCTACATTACCACCAGCAGTAGAGAAGGCAAGTATAGTTGTTCACTTTCCATTTTTTTATATTTCCCACACTGGTATTTTGTCTGTTCTATGTTACCAAAAACTTGCTGTAGATGTTGAGAAGTTCACATGAAAGGCTTTGAGAATTATTCTGTATCTGTGTTTGAAAATATTGCCATGCTTATTTTCCCAGCTAATTTTAGTTACAGCCTTCCTGTTGAAAGACAAGAATATCTTGATATTTCTTTTTCATTTCATTCAAGTGTTATTGCATTTTTACATTATCTGTACTTCATACAATAATTCTTTTCTACTTTCCTCAGTTTATTGTGTCAAAGAAGTTCAAGTATTAATTAACTTACAGAACTTTAGAATATAAACACTCTCTCTTGTTTATTTTTAAAATAATAAAACTGTATGAGTTACTTCAAAATAAGTTTATAGATATCTGATCACCTTAAGACATTTAAAATAAATTAATTCTTAATTCTGTAGTGTAGGAATAATAATGAAAATCATGTATCATTTGAAAGAACACAATGAGTCAATCAATGCCTAACTTCTGATGAGTTTCATTCACTTGTATTTGAAATGCTTGCAGAAATATTTTATGTTTTAGTTTAAGTGTATGGTATTTTTCAATTGTTAATCACCAATTTCTCAAATTTTAAGTTAATACTCAACACCAAACAACTCCCTAATTATCCAAAGACATAGAATCCATGCTAGAATGTTAAAACATCAAAATGGGAGAAAGTAATTAGCCTCTTGGGTACAATCTGTCTACTAAGAGCCGGACCAAATTGTAGTTTAGTGCTTTCTATAATTCAGAAGCCAGTTTTAATTACCCTGAAATATGGTACTTTGAGCTTATGAATGTTGGCTTAAAAAGTAAGTAAAGCCAGCATATTTACTATAAATTTGGAAAAACACCAGACACATGCAAAAGAAAGCGATGCTTCTATAATTAGACATCCACAATAAAACTTCAGAACTGTTTATTCTTCCTTAAACATTTCATATGGCATAGTCATAATAAAGTTCTTGATAGTTATTTCTAAAAGCAAATGTAGTTTACCTCTATACACTTCAGAGTTACTTATAATAATGTAGAGCAATAGACATAAAAATTAAGAAAACTTTCACAGTGAGCTTTAAAGAAGAGAATGTAATTACCAGCAGAAAGTACCACTTAATCAAAATATGATTGTTTCAGGTGAAGCCATGTTTACTTGGCTGCAACATGGATAAATCTTGTGGCATAGACAAACCATTTTCCAGGGAGGCAGTGTCTTTGGCAAATGTCTCTTTTCTAGTGGAGTCTCATGGCAATGATCCAGATATTGATATGGCTTGGGCTATGTGAGCAATGAAGCATGCTGTTTATAAGCTGATTTCATCAGTTGACCTGCAGTTCCTGAAAATCACGGAAGTGGATCATATCTACTCTGAATTCCGAGAGCATTTTGTGTAACTCAAGGTAAACATGTTGGACCAGGAAGAACTGAAATCATAATTGGCTAAAGAGCCCCTAGGATATAGTTTTTTCTCATATAAATTGCTCAGAATCGAGAAGGCTATAACAAAGCAGTTTATATCAGCTTTCATGACAAAGAACGCATGAAGGGAGCCAGTGGAGAAGAGCGTGGAGGAAAAGGAGCTCACAGTGGAGAAGAAAAGAAAGGAGCAAATAGTTGACGAGAAAAAGAAGAAGGAGAAAAGGAAAAGTAACAAAGGAGGAAAAAACAGGGAAGCTGACCCATCATACACATCTGTGAAGCATCTGTGTAGGGTAGACAAGGCACTGGAGTCTGGAGGCTGAGACTCAAATGGGACTGCAAGTAGCATGGTGCTTGCCAAGACCTCTCTAGTTAAATGTATGTCCTGGTCATTGGAAGACCACTAGAAGAACATCTGGCCAGCCTAAGAATCAGGAGCTGCTCTGCTGTTCCTTTGTATGAAATGACTTGAAAGACTACCAGTTGGGTCTTAGTTAAGTGTTACTTGATGTGTTGTTTCTTGACTCTCAACTGCTGGGCAATAAAAAGCCTTGTAAATAAATTGCTCTTTGTTCTTAAGATTATCTGTATATATCAGTGCCTTCTGAGATGTATTTGATGTTATAAACACTTCAAAACTATAATCTTATGTAAAATGATTTTAAATCTTAAGTAAAATTTAAAAAAAAATTGGTTGTTCCAGCACCTGACCAAAATGGTTGGATTCATTCACTGCATTTGCTTAACTTAGCAATGCAGTGCTTCTTTTAAGAGTTCATCAATTTCATAACAACTCATATTATTTTAATATCTTTTAAAGTTTTCTGTGGAGTTGTCAATTTTATTACTTCTTCAAAGTAGCAGTTATTAAATGTTCCATTTTTCAAAAGCTGAAAGCTAGAGGTAATTTTAAATTTCCTTTCAATATATTTGATATTCATAAAATCTCAATTTTTTAGTGGTAGGCTAAATTTAAATGTCATTTTGTAGTTTTCAATTTGTGTTAATATATTATGAATAATGTACATTGTAATTATATGTCTGTAAGGAAAGTTTCATTATAAGAAAGTCTTCTCCAATATTTCAAATAAAAATCAAATTTAATGTAAAAACCAATTTCTCAAATTTATTCAACATTAATGTATATGAAGGCACAGAGTCACTTTGACTTAACACAGACAAATAAATCATTAATGAGTCTAAGCACTGAATCAATATAACTTCAGTATGTAATGAGGCTGGAGTTAAAGAAAAAATAGCTTTTTATACATATAACTGTATAGTTCTTATCTTTTGAGCATCACAGACATGCTGTTCCATGGTACAGTTTAGGATTTCTTGTATTTAGTCATATAAGTTTGGTAGAAATAATATAGGCAGTCAAATAGTTCTAAGCTCTTAAAATAAGATAAGAACACATTAAAACTACGGGTGGAAACACATTCACTGAAGTCTAGGTCTCAAGGCAATGATGAACTGGCTGTACCTACTACTTCCCTAAGGGAAAATCAATAATGATTAATATTCAAAATAAACATCAGTCACTTGAAAGGGGGACTAGGAGCTCTTTTAAACATCCCTTCCAGGAAAATTCCTTTTCTTTTCATACACAGTTGCTATGTGACTTACTGCCTCATTGGATCTATAATACCTAAGCAGAAATATTTGAAACACAATTGGGGCTGGCCACATAGCTCAGCGGATTAAAGTGCCTGAAAGCAGGTGCAGGGGCCCAGGGTTCAATGCAGGCCCCATCCCTGGGGCGCACTGAGACTGCAATTAAGACTTGACTTGGTGGTGCGTGCTTTTAATCCTAGTTCTCAGGAGGCTGTAAACAGGTGGATCACTATTAGTCAGATCTAGTAGTGAGTCCTTGAGCACCCTGTAGACCTTTCTCAAAAATACAAAAATAAATTGGATGATCATAGCTTTGTCTTACATTACATACACCTCATGTGTTTGCACTATAAAGCTTTTCATGTAAGTGGAATTCTTGGCAACCCACTTTTTTGGGTCCTTTTCTTTCTTAGACAGAAATTATCTTTCTCTCAATAAATTTTTTTTGTTCTTAACCTCTATTGTTTATTTTTTTATATTTTACTGGTCAGTTTTATTATTGCTGTAACTGAATACCTGATGGAAACAACTTAAAGGAGAAATGGTTGATTGTGGCTTGTGGTTTCAGAGGTTTCAGTCCATGGGCAGCTGGCTCCAAGGCAGAAACATCATGATGGAGGGGTTTGGTGGAGGAAAGGAACCCAGTGGACAGCAGCCAGGAAACATAGTTAAGAGAGAAAAAAAAAAAAAAAAAAAAAAAAAAAAAAAAAAAAAAAAAAAAAAAAAAAAAAAAAAAAAAAAAAAAAAAAAAAAAAAAAAAAAAAAAAAAAAAAAA
>PVKA01013210.1:0-19899 GCA_004027165.1 Ctenomys sociabilis
TGTCGAGTTCAAGAACCTAAGGTAGTTGAATGTCAATGGAGTGCCCACTTTTGACAGGTGTAGACAAAGGAAGGGTTGTAGAAAGAAAAAATCAGGATGTGTGTATAGACAGTACAGTTGGGATAGATAACGCTGTGCTTCTACATAATTCTATGAGAGGCAAGATCTGCACTAATGGTGGTTGGACAGGATATTATGTTGGCTTTTAGTGCTATGGTCATCCACTAGGTAAATAATTATTGAATCTTTGATATAATTCAGCTATAAAAAAACCTGTAATTATAATTTCATGTACGCACCTTGTACAATACCAAAACGTTATGAAAACAGTTTGCAATGTATTAATTCATCGACTCTGTATGGTTAAGGTGTCTTGAAACTGTCTGATTGACATTTGTATTTTAATAAAATAAAAATAAATGGAAAAAAAATAAAAAAAAGAATTAACAACTGGGAACATCTCTTACTGAGAAGGTTTTGCACATCAAAAGAAATTACCAGTAAAATGAAAAGACAACCCACAAATTCTGAAAAAATCTTAACTAATAAGCACTAAACAAAGGTCTGCTCTCTAGAATTTATAAAGAGGTAAAATATAATAAGGCCCCTGAATTTAAAGACCCCATCCTGAAATGGGCATTTGAGATGAATACACAGTTCTCAGAGGGTGAAATTAAAGAAGCGAATAAATACATGAAAAAATGTTCCACATCACTAGCCAGCCATGAAATGGAAATTAAAACTACACTGAGATACCATCTCACCCCAGAAAGAATGGCTATCATAAAGAAATCAATCAACAACAAATGTTGGAGAGGATGTGGGGAAAAGGGAACCCTTATCCACTGCTGGTGAGAAACAATTTTTGTTCATGAACTCTATGCCTCCCCTATGTCTTCAAGAGTTCCTCCTACTTTCTCTTCCAGGAGACTGAGTGTTTCTATTTTAATGTTTATATATATTTAAGTGAATGCCACTTGAAGATATAAGTGAAATAAACAAGGCTCACAAGTGTAAACATCATAAAGTCTATATTATAAAAATCAAAAGAAGAATTATGAATGGTATAACACAACTAAAAGGAAAGCGAGAACTTAAGGACTGGACAACAAGGAGAGGGCAAGGAGAAAAGCTGGAAAACAGGACAGGGACACAGTCATAAATTTGTACACACAAGATGCACAAGGCAATGATCCTGAGAACTGTCTGCAGGTTTTTGAAAGTAGCAATTAATTGATAGGCTTCTCAACCTGACAAACTATATATACTGATACCTGTGAACTAAGCAACTGCACTGAAGATAGCAATGTGTAATAGAAGGGCCACGGTTGGAATGCTTGTCATTCTGGTCTTCTAAATACATACTTCTTGTCATGACATAGCAATTATTACCATAATGTATCACAAGTATTTTTTTTTTTTAATGGATAGTAAATGAAAAACAAAGATGTAAGAAAAAGAAAAAATGTCACAGGACTTTCCTGCTACAATGGTTAGAATTCTAAATTTCTTGTAAAAATATGTATTTATTCCTATTTAAAAACGTTTTTCTTCATATTCTGTAAGGACTTAAAGTTCAACACATCAATAGTTGATGGAAAATACTTATTCCATGTTATGCATAAGCTGTTTGATATTTGGACTGATAGCACAAAGAGAACTTCAAGGTTCTCTTCTGGAGGGTTAACAACCTAAGTTTACAGAACAAAAATTGAAGAAAAGGAAGGGCTGCAAGGTCAGCCAACATTTCCGTTCTAGCCTTTCAAGGTCAGTGAAGATTGAGGACATAGGAGAACCTGTACTGTAACATCATGTAACTCAGTTGTGTCCCAAATTTTCTGATCAAGGAGATTATGGAGCCACAGAGGAAAGAGACTGATGATGTATAGTGTGCCTGGGGAGAGTCACATGGATAGAAAACATTCACTCAGGCTTTCACACAGAACAAATTGGTGAAGCAATGACCATGACCCATCCACACGGCTGACACTGACAAAGGATCTACTAATTGCTATACGGAGTTACAGGATAAATTCTGAGGGGACTTGACTGATCTTATCAGTATACAAAAAGTATACTGATATGATCTTTTGAGATATAAATGTTATATTTCTTGTTATATAGGTCTTGCTTTATCTTGGTCTTAGCTATCCAGCAGAAAAGTATAAAGTCTAGGTATATAATGTAATACCTATTGTGGACTTCTATACTGTGTTGAATTGTTTTGCCAAATTCAAGCACCTATAGTATTTAGATGCCAATAGAATACCCATCTCTAACAAGACTAAACAAAAAAAGCGGACAGAAAGGAAGGATCATTTTGTATTTGTATATACAGACTAGATAGGATAGATATACAGCTACTTTCGCTTAATTCAGTGAGAAGAAAGATTTGCAGTAGTAGTGTTTTTACAGGATATCCTGTCTTCCTCTTGTACTATGGATATCCTCTAAGAAGATAGCAATGTACAATGTATTAATTATTGAAAATGTCTTGTTAAGCAGCTTTGAAACTGTTTCGTTGATATTAGTTTCTCAATAAAATAAAATGAAGTTGATTCACAGGAAAACGTCTAGAATAAACTCAGAGCCATTGGGGCTGGATGTGTCTTCATGCCACTCAATGCCATGGCTGTAACACGGGCAGAAGATACAGTCCTAATGTGAGCTTCTCCATGCCCATCTGTGCCTCAGTGAATTCACAATATTACAGGTTGCAAACAAAGTAGAATGACTGTTTGAACATGCTCATTGCTGAAATTACGTTCATCTCACTGGTTTCACACACAAATAGCTTATCAGATATTAAACTTTAAAGTGAATATGAGAAGCAGCAACAATTACGCAGAGAATTACAAATCACATCAAATAATATTAAACAATATATATTGATAACCAGGTATCTGGGATAATATGCACAATATGAAAAATTGCTATGATATTTCTCTTTGGCTTAATAATTATCTGTATTTTTGAAATGATCTACAAAATCAATGTGTATCAATTCTTATACTTTGATGTTGTTTAAATATTAAGTTTTAGTCTCAGTAAAAATTAGGCATTAATATCTTCTGTTTGTTCAACTAGCTAGTTATGTGTTTCTTAATTAAATGAACCAAAATAAATCTGCAAGACAGGAATGCATATGCTTCAGCAGAGCTATTATCCTTTAAAGTAGACTAGGAATCCCAGTGCTCTGCTGATAATATCCAATGTTCCTGTTATGTCACCAAAAGATTTACATCTCTGTCCTGGGCAGACAGATGTGGAATTATCATGTATCTGGTGCAGGCTCTAACATTACATTAAATGAATCAGCATTATAAACTCCACAGACAGCAGACCTGGGATCTCCATGCAAGTAAGCTGGGCTGGGGATACAGTTCAGTGGTACAGGATCTGCCTGGAAGGCACAGAGTACTGAGTTCAATTGCTAACACAAAAATGCAAGGAGTTTAAAAATGTTTGGTGTCAAAATAGTTGCTGCTACTCAGTCTTCTCTGACACATTGTATTATAAGAACAATGACTCATAGAAAAATAGAGCTCTGTGTAATTATAAAATTCCCCACATATAAGACCATGATAGATATTAAATGATATGGGCACTTACTTTTAAAATTAAAAAAAAAAAAATAGAACCCGCAAATTTTATTATTTTCAAAAAGAGTGACTCTTAAAATCACAGGACTGTATGTGTGAAATTTAACACAGATTTAATTATTTAGAATTAAAACATAAATTTCTAAAATAATGCTGATAAAAATCTGAAAGCACATAGTAAGTAACAGTTAAATAAAATGGATTTTAAGTAGAAAACATGAATAGAGAGACTCACAAATAATTAGCATCACTGCTCTATTAATTGCCTGGAGTCGCCTCTCTTCTGCATTATTCTACTGACAGTGCTCTTCACCTCTCTGTTCCTGAGGCTGTAGATGAGGGGATTCAGCATGGGGACCACAATGGTGTAAAACACAGAGGCCACCTGGTCCTTGCCCAGGGAGTAGGACTGCCTCGGTTTGAGGTAAGTAAAGATCATAGTGCAGTAGAAGATGGAGACGCCCAGGAGGTGGGAGGCGCAGGTGGAGAAGGCTTTTTGCCTTCCTGCAGTGGAGTGAATTTTCAAGATAGTGGAGAGAATGAACACATAGGATCCAGATATTGTGACAAGTGACACAATGAGGGTAAAACCAGCAAGAATGAATATAGTGATTTCAACCCTATAGGTGTCACTGCAGGACAGGGCTAACATTGGGTTTGTGTCACAGAAAAAGTGGTGGATGACACTGGCTTTGCAGAAGTGCAGGCTTCTCATGCAAACTGCATTAGCAATGGAGTTCATGAAGCCAAACAAATAAGATCCACTTACCAGAGCCCCGCACTGACTTTTAGACATAATGACATGATAGTGCAGTGGACTGCAAATAGCTACATAGCGGTCATAGGCCATGGAGGAGAGCAGAAAGCATTCAGTGACGCCCAAGAGGACAAAAAAGAACATCTGTGTGAAGCAGCCCAGGAAGGAGATGCTCTTGGTGGAGGACACCAAGTTCTGTAAGGTTTTCGGGGTGATGACACTGGAGTAGCTGAGGTCAAGGAAGGACAGGTGAGTGAGGAAGAAGTACATGGGGGTGTGCAGCTGGGGGTCCAGGCGAATGAGCAGGATCATCCCTGCATTCCCCAGCACTGTGACCAGGTAGATGAGGAGGAAGAGCAGGAAGAGGACCAGCTGGGTCTCTGCAGAGGATGCCAGCCCCAGGAGGATGAAGAAAGGAGCACTGGTTGAGTTCCAACTACCCATGGCGTCCTGCTGCATTTATCTGTGGAATAATAAGTTTGAAAAGTTACTTGTGCATCTGTAATTGGTGTTTTTTTTTTTTTTTTTTTTTTTTTTTTTTTGTGTGTGTGTGTGTGTGTGTGTGTGTGTGTGTGTGTGGCCCAGAACTTAGCACAGGTAATTCAGTGTTTCTTCAGTTTAATAAAATGTATATTAAGTAATAGCAAAATATTTTCTTGAAATTTATCCATATGAAGGGAATTTGAATTTTACTGCAGAAGTTTCATTCTTTCTTTCAGCATGAAACTTGTTGTACTTTAAATCTTCTCCTTTATTACCATATTGAATTCACATGAATGCATTATCTCATATTATTCAAAATGCTTTAACTTATAAAATGAGCACAGACAATTAAGTTTTTTAAATCACTTTAATTTCACATTGATAGTGACTCTATCAAGAAGTTTTGATTGCAGGAATAATAGTTACACTGCTTTGGTATAGTGCACAATCTGTCGTAGCAAACCCGAGCCAGGATATGTAATTATTATTCTAAAATTTAGTTTTCATGGATTATTCACTGTCCTTAGCTCTAAATTCATTTTATACAGTTGTAATAATTTCACTCTGGGAACTTCAATGTAGCCTGTTGAGGTTATATAATTCATGTGAAATGAAATTCTGATGATATCATAAATGAGAAGGAAAAAAAAATGTCTATAACTTATGCCTTCAAAAACAGGTTTCTTCTCCACCTTCCCTTGACTGTACCCAAGGATTACCCACTTCTTCTCTTGCAGAAAATGACTGCACAGGAAGTCATGCTATGTCTGAATATTACTTGCTCCTCTGAAAAGCATACACAGAGTAGTCCCACAAATTCAAGATCTGGTTTCACTTAAAGACAGACTAAAGGGGCTGGGAGTCATCTGGACTCAATGCGCTTTCTGTACTGAGCACAGAGTAATAGATATTTAGGGACATAGACTCCCCTGTCTCCTTGGATAAAGCTATGAGTAAATGTTTTGCTCTCTGCCAGAAGAAATTTCCTCAAAATTTTGGGGTAGACAGTGGGATACTATGGAGTTTTACCTCTGGTATCAATGTATTTTCTTTACTTAAAAAAATATTTAGTAAATGGTCTACAGGGTCTCATTACCCAGATTTAATTTATAGTGATCCTCCTGTTTTCTACCTCCCAATCATTATGCTTATAGACATGCGCCTCTATGCCCAGTCTCAGTCACCATCTCAGCACGCCTCTTGGGCGTGTCCAGCACTGCACATCCTGGATTGAACCCTGGACACTGTGCTTTAATCCGCTGAGCCATCTGGCAGGCCCTTCCAATGTATTTTCTTAATTTCAGTATTCAAAATAACTTTTTTGTGCTTGGCACACATTTATTCCACCAACTGTAGTCCTATTTTCAATGCTTAACATTACTCATGGCAATACAAATGAAGTGTGTTTGTGCAACGTTTTTTCTGGTAGTATACCCACTTCCTTTTATCAAATGTAATCCCCTCCAAATTGAAGAATGATACTTACTGTGAGTCTCAGTTGTTCAACAAATTTTCTTCCAGTATTATTTCTTTAGATAGTGTTCAACTTCAAATTTTTGTCAGAAGAAAAATAGGAAAACCATAAATGCAGTGGAAAAAAATTTGAAAATCTGGGAAAAACTCCCACAATATGTGTAGTTTTCTTTCTGTAGCATATTTATTTTGATATTTTTATGCTTTATTCTAACAAAAAATGTATCACCATAGAAGCTTTGTTCACATCTTAATCAGTTCATAGTTGATTTATCACAAAGAAGTTCTCTCTGAAAGAACCTGAGAACCCCATTTCTTGGAATTTGGAAATTCCAGGTGCCTTATTATGCACCTGCAGTGAGCGTCCCTGCAGGTTTAGTCCTCCGGGAGGCACAATTTTCAAGAAAGAATTCTTGACTTTATTCCAAGTTCAAAACTTGATGTCTTTAATGAAGAAAATCATTTTTCTTTTCCCTTTGAAACCTCCATTTTAGAAATAAACACTTTAATCTCTCAAGATGCTCTAAAATTTTTGGTGCAATTATTTACTTCTTAAATCAGCAGAGATATAAATTTAGAGAAAATGTTTATGCGTAAGTGACCAATTAGGAGTCATCTAATAGTAAATCTATAAGACTTTGTTAATGGAATTTTTTCAGTGACCTCTCTTACAGCAATTTTTTAATTACAGTGTGAAATCCAACCTGAATTTAACAATGTAGTACTATAAAAGGACACAGAACAGGAAAATGATGCTGACCAAGAGCCCTGTCTATGTTCAAAGAGGGATGCTTGTGTTCTGTGACTAGTGGAGAGATCTCCATGCCATTACCTCCCTTGACTCTGCTCCATCTGGCTTCACTGCAGGGAATTCAGCTTCCACTTGTGCTTGTGGAGCTCTGCTTCAAGTGCTGTGAACAACCACAGCTCATCCACTTAAGTGAGCAGAGGGGACCCAGCTGGCTGCCTGGGAGAGTTTCTGGGAGTGGGCAAAGGGAGACACCAGAAGCGTACTAAGGACAAGAGCCCAGACTTAGACGGAGACCGGAGAGAGGATCTGCAGAGAAGGCCAGTCACCTTCTTGTGCTCTCCAAGAAGTGCCTGGCAGGCAGTAAAGCAGAGCACCTGGACCCCTGTGACAGATAGAAGACTTGAGAATGTCAGTGAGTGAAAGTGTGTGAAGGAGACAGACTGGTCTGGCTGTCCAGGATTTCCCATCACAACCCTCCAGAGTCCTTTCCAGTGATCCCTGAGCCATCCACCTGGCCATTTGGCTTCACACTGGGTCTGGAGTATCCCAAGACACCTAGATTGCACTGATCTCTGGCTGGACTATAGTTCCAAGGCCATCATCACATGGCTAAGAGCAGCACTGCAGTACTAGCCAGGGACACTGGCCTATCAGTGCTTAGAGGGCCCCAAAACATCTCCACAAGGAGCCTGGCCATTTGTGGACAAAGCAGCTGATGTCACTTTGTGTTACTTCTTTGTAGGTAGCTAGAACCATGGGAGGGAATCAGAGTAAGACCACTCTGTTAGAAGTCATGAGCAAACATTTTGAAGAAAGAGATTTAGTGGTAACTAGGGACAAACTCACCACCAGTAGATGCTGGACCCTGTGTGAAGTAGAATGACCATCCTTCTGGGTTGGGTGGGCCACTCACGGAGTACTGGAAAGGACTCTGTCCCAAAAGGTCTGGCAGGTTGTTATAGGAATTGTGGGCCACTCAGACTGTTTTTCCTATGTGGACTCAGTTACAGCTAGTTAGTTCCCCTTTCCCTTCTCCCCATGAGGCAATCCCTTTCCTGTATTTTATTAGTATTAGAACCACTCCTAACACCATCTTTATCAGTTAAGGTTTAACTAAAGGTACAGATATGATACAAGGAACAGATATAACACAAGATGTACAAATGTATAAAAATTACAAGATTAGTTTATGAAAGTCAGCCACAGAGTTGGATGAGAAAGAGTGCAGAGGGCATCTGCACATCTGAGACTGAAAGATTCAGTCCAAGGTCTGAAGCTCACTGCAGAGCTCCATGCAGGTCCATATCAGGAGGCTGATGGGTCTGTGGCAGAAGAGATGGAAGGCTGAAGAGTCTTCCATGGAGAGCTGAGGGATCCAAACCAGAGGCTGGAATCTGTGCTGGAAACCAGGAGATGATGTATAAGCTGACTGAGAAGATTAAGGTCCTCTGAAGAAGTGGAACACAGAATGCTGCATACCCATCTTATGTTGAGTCAGTCAGGGGCATTTCCCTCCACATCCTTGGACCAGCCCTCCCTATGGGGTTCCAAGACCCTAAGGTGTGGAACTGAGGTTCTGATCCAGCCAACAACGTATCAGTCATTATAAAGGTAATCATAATTTTTTTTCTGTTCTGAAGTTTCTTTCTTTCTTTTTTTTTTTTTCTTCTTTCTTTCTTTCTTTGCATTTTAAGGAAGGATCTACAGAGTGTTCAGGGTCTCACTACTAGATTGGACTCAGTTATTCTCCTGTTGACAGCCTTCAAGAGTTGGGATTACAGGCGTGCAGCACCATAGCCAGCCTCAATCTTTGTCACAGTATGTCCCAGGATGGGACCAGCACAGCAGGCCTGGGGATCAAAACCCCAGCCCCTGAGCCTGCTTGTAGGCACTTTAATCTGCTGAGCTTTTGGCCGTCCCTTGTTCAGGCAATGGTTGTGATTCTATGACCTCTTCTAGGGTGACAACAGTGTGCCTGGCTCAGTGTCTCCCTGCATCTTTCATGTGAGACCTTCTGTCCACAGACAGATTCAGATTAGGCTGTGGGCGGGGCTGGCACTGAAGTCTGCTCATGTAAGCACTGAGTCAGGTGTCACTATCGTGGTACTATTGCATGGGGAACTGACGCCTACTAGTCTACTTATTTATGAACTATTTTTTAATGTGTTTGATACAGGGTTTTGCTATGCAGTTAAGACTTGTAGTGGCCCTCCTGTTTTCAGCCTCCTCAGCACTGGGAGAGTGTAGTCACCTGAGTTTGCTCTCAGTATGCCCAGGACAGAAAAGAAAAATTTCAGACTCCTGAATGATGGCAATGAAAGTGACCCCTGGGTAATTCTCTTCCTCCAGAAACAAACTTGCATCCCAAATACTTTAACTTTCCAAGTCTTCCATTTATTTTACAAGGTGTACATGTGGCCACTGCCTTAGGTCCCAACAGTGGCACTGAATTTGTCGAGACTGGGAAAGAGCACAGCCCACTCGCTAAATGTTCATATGGAGGAACTCATGTGCTGTTCGTATGGAGGAACCCTTGCAAGAGACTAGTAGTGCTGGGAGGGGCAAGAAATGAGACAATAGAAGAAACAAAACCATGGTATCAGGGACAACAAAGATGTCCAAAGATGCTGATATCAAGGACTGGAGTTCAATCCCCTGTTCCACCAAATAAATAAATAAATAAATAAATAAATTAAATAAATAGATAGATAGATAGATAGATAGATAGACAGATAAATAAATAAATGAATGAATAAACAAATAAAGATGTTGACAAGAGAAATCCCACACAGAGGCTATAATGCCTGGCTTTCGAAAAGTAACATTTTTTGGAGACATGTTTTCTCACCCATTGTGGAAGCGACTTCCTCAGACCCAAGGGAGAGATGACTTGGGTAGGACAAAGGTTTTCTAATAAAAGCAACAAGACCCCTGAACAATGGAGTACCATATCTGGGACAAATCCCTCAGCTCAATTCCCAGACTTGTGTTCCGACTGAGACAATTCACTACATCCCTCCATTGTTCAACACTAAAGAACTGTGTTGGATATTCAATAATAACACTTGACTCAACTCCCTTCAGGGTGAGCAAGTTTATACTGCAGATTGTCAAACCCTCCCTGTTCCTCCCTCCTTTATACAAGGGAGAGCTATTAGGTTATATCCAATACTTTCTTCTGCGGTGTGGGTGAGGTATCATAGATATAGGCAGTTTGAAAGGTGATACAAAGACCATAGAAAAACTAATTCAACAGTATAGGGCTGTCAGCTGGGCTGAGTATGGAACATAGGAATACTAAATCCCCATTGACCTGTTAACGAGAATTACTCATCCATGGGTCATTCTGAAAAATCACAACAAATATGACTATATGAGCCCTCTATCTGGTTAAGCAACAGAGAAAAACTAGAATGCAGTCTAGAAAAACAGGCAAGCCTTAGACTGCCTGCTAGCTAAGGAGGGAGGGGTCTGTGGCATATTCATGCTGACAAACCACTGCATAGAAATTGATGATTGGACCTTTGAGAGAAAAAAATCATAAGAAAGTTGCAGAGTACAGCTCCTGTTTTCCTTGCCCCAACATAGAAAGGCTGAGACTGCGAAGACTCATTGAGGGATGGTTCTCAGATCTCTTGGAGATTTAAGACCTTGACAAGAGGAGGCTTAGTTATATTATGAACGTGTCTAATTTCCCCTGGCCATTTGTCCGTAGTAATACAGGCCCTAAACACTATGGCAGCAACCGCTGTTGTTCTGAGAACAATCTCTCAGTTCTGTGGGCCAGAAAGTACCAATCAAAAGAAGACTGCAGAGAAATGAGCACAGGTAGAAGGATCCCAAGTGAGGCTCTCCAAGCAGAGCCCCAAAATGAAGAATGAGAGAAGAACACACACACACAACTGGAAGGCCCCTGCAGAACTTCTCCAAAAGGTCTTGGAAGATCCAACCAAGAATAACCTTCTCATTTCACATTTTTGCTTAGGTGACCTGTATTCACACTGCCCAATTGTATAGAAATGAAAACAAACCTGTGCTGTGGCTCTCAGAGTGGCTTGAGGCCTTTGTAGAGCCCTATCAAAAGAGAACTTGTCTTCTTCTCTGCTGCAGGCAGTCTGTTCAGGATCCCACTCCTCTCCTGACTCCTGTGTATTGAAGTCATGCTCCAAGTGCTTAAACAGTCTTAGCTCATCAGGATACATGACTGCAGGAAATGCAGACACAGAAGTCATGAACAAAGGTCACGACATCTATAGAATGGAAAATGAGGCAACTGTTTAGAAAAGAAGCCTAGAGGAATGTGGACAGACATCTGATGGTGTTCATGGAAAATATTTTAAAAGCCTGATATTTGAGAGAAAAAATTTCAGGAAATAGAAACAGAAAACATTCTAGAAAGCATAGGGAACCCCAGGGGCAGGGAAGACCTGGGAGATCACATAGTGGACACTGAGTGAGGTGGTGAAGTAAGGCAGGCTCCTGGGGTGTGAAGAGAGGGCACAGTGTCTCTCTCAGTGGGCACTTAGGATGGGTTGAACTTGTCTTTTGCTTTAACAATCCACTGCTCAGCAGTACCTGGTAAGGGGTAGAGATGAAACTATGTTAGGGAGCACTGTGTCCTTACTCTGCTAGAGACACATTGAAACCCACTAGATGGGAACAAGACATCCACTTCATTGTGTTTCTGACAGAATTAAGGGCTCACCAGAGAGCAAGTAGGCTCCTGTCGTGATAAAATTTATGTTTGTGTAATACACTCTCAAGCGATACCACTATAGGAAGGGAAAGAGTATAAAAGGAACATACAAATGTAGCCCACATTAAAAGTCAGATTTTTTCCTTGTGTCTTGTTTTAATTTATTGCACTTTTTAAAAACAAACATTTACTTGAGAGACAGTATGGCAGTAAATTGGTATGTCATGACAAGTAGTACATATTTAGAAGACCAGAATGACAGGCATTCCAAGCACGACAGTACGATTACACATTGCTATCTTCAGTGCAGTTGCTTAGTTCACAGTTATTAGCATATATAGTTGGTGAGGGTAAGATACCATCTCACTCCAGAAAGAATGGCTATCATAAATAAATCAACCAACAACGAATGTTGGAGGGGCTGTGGGGAGAAAAGAACCCTTCTCCACTGCTTTTGGCAATGTAAACTGGTGCAACCATTATGGAAATCAGTTTGCAGACTCCTTAAAAAACTAGGACTGGAAATGCCATTCAAACCACCTATTCCTCTACTGAGAATTTTCCTGGAGGAACTGAAAATGTCATATCATAGTGATATATGTGTACCTATGTTTATAGCAGCACAACTTGTGATAGCCAAATGTTGGAAACAATCAAGATGCCAATCACCTGAGGAACTGATGAAAAAGATGTGGTATTTCTATATAATGGAGTATTACTCAGCTATTAAGAATGATAAATTTGAAGCATTTATATTGAAGTGAATGCCACTTGAACATATACTCATAAGTGAAATAAACCAGACACACATGTGTAAATATCGTATAGTCTCCCTAGTATAACAAGCGAAAAGCAGAAATACAAAAGGAAACGTACAACAACTCAAATCAATTGAGACAGATAAGGCAAAGTGAATGGAATATGCTGCAGGGTAATAATCAGCTTTTCTTCTGGATGGTTAACAACCTAAGTTCACAAGTCAGAGTTGGAGAAATAGAAGAGCCACAAGGCCAGCCAACATTTTGGCTCTAGCCTTTCAAGGTCAGCGAAGACTCAGGACATAGGAGAACCTGTACTGCAACATCATGAAACTCAGTTGAGCTCCACATTTTCTGCACAAGGAGATTATGGAGCCATAGAGGAAAGAGACTGAAGTTCTATATTGTGCCTGGGGTGAGTCATATGGAGAGAAAACTTTCTCTCAGGCTCTCAGAGAGCAAATTGGCCAAACATTGGCTGTGACTCATCCACATGGATGACACAGACAAAGGATCTTCAGAATAATGTACAGGACTACAAGATAAACCCTGAGGGGACTTCACTGACCACATAAGAAACATAAAGTACATGTGTTGTTATATAAGTCTTGCTCTATCTAGGTCTTAATCATCCAGCAGAAAAGTATAAAAATGAAGTATACATCATGGGGCCATAATATTAAGCTGAGCTGTAAATGGCTATGGTCGACAACTTCTTTGAATAACTCACTATTGTTGTGTAATGCTGCGTTGGATTGTGTTGTTGAGTTCAAGCACCTAAGTTAGTTGAATGATAATGGAGTGCCCACCTTTGACAGGTATATACAAAGGAAGGGGTATAGAAAGAAAAACTCATGATGTGTGTGTATAGACAGTACAGTTGGGATAGATAACGCTGTGCTTCTACATAATCCTATGACAGGCAAGATTTGCACTGATAGTGGTTGGACAGGATATTATGTCAGCTTCTAGTACTATGGTCATCCACCAGGAAAATAATTATTGAATTTTTGATATAATTCAGGTATAAAAATAAGATAAGTAAACAGCTACACTCTCTTAATTTACTGATAAGAGACATCTGCTATAATAATATCTGTAAGTATAATATCATGTATGCACCTTGTACGATGCCAAAACAGTATGAAAACAGTTTGCAATGTATTAATTTATTGAATCCATCCTGTTAAATTGTGTTAAAATTGTCTGATTGATATTTGTACTTCAATAAAATTAAAAATATAAAAAAGAATGACAATCTTGAAACCTTGATATTTAAGTGGATGCCACTGGAAGATATACTCTTAAGTGAAATAAACCAGACACACTTGGGCAGGTATCATATAGTCTTCCTTGTATAAGAACTCAAAAGAAGAAAGAAAACGAGAAAGGTATAATACAATTAAAAGGAAAGCGAGAACTTGAAGATTAGACAATGAAGAGAGGGCAAGGAGAAAAGCTAGGAAACATGACAGGGGCAAAGCCATGCATTTATACGCACAAAATGGGTAAGGCAATGATCCTGAGAATCTTCAGCAGGTTTTTGAAACTAGCAGTTAATTGGTAAGAGTCAGATTATTTTAAGGGCACGGCTATGAAATCTGTTGGATAGAAATTTCCCAGAAGGAAATTAGGAAGTCTTAGCTTGACCAAAAAAAAAAGAAAAAAAGTTTTCTGCCACACAATATTAAGTTTGCATACTGATAGCAAGTACATGCAGGTACAGAGACCTTAATCAGATAAACGGCATGAATGAACATTTACATTTTAAAGACTAACAGGGCTAAGGATATAGTTCAGCATCACAACATTCACCTGGTAAGTGCAAGGTGCTGAGTTTGCTTCCTACTTAAAAAAAAAAAAAAAAAAAATCAATCAAAAAGACAAAAAAGAAGAAAAAGAACCCGGAGGAACACGTCATTCTCTGGTGGTGGAGGAAGTAGAGCATATGAGACAACAATATTCTGGACAAATGGCAGGGTGTGCTATGAAAAATTAGAATGAGGAAAGAGGAGGCAGTATGACTGACACAGTCACACTTCTTTCGTTGCAGGGACAAATACTCAACACCCAAAATTAAGGAAGGAGAGTTTATTTAGCTTATAGTTAGCGGAGGTTTCAGGTCCGTACTCATCTACCTTCAAGGCAGATGGGGCACAGGGCAGAGAGCAGTTGTTCATGGTGGCAGCAAAGAGCAGAGAGCAAAAGAAGTGGCACCAGCTAGAAAACTTTTTTTCTAGGGAGCCTCTCTCTCCTCCTTATACTGTAGTGAAGATTACCTGCCCCAGGATACCCACACCCACAATACCAGCATTGGATCAAGAATTTATCACAAACTCCAGAAGTTGCCCCATGACAGTATGCAGCTTTCGTGGGACAACTAGACACAAACCATAACAGTAATAGTGTGGATATCTGCTTTTCTCTGAAACTTTATTTCTTAGAAATGTGTGATTGTGTTGTTACTCTGCCAGCCAAATTACATCGTTATATAAGAATCTAAACCAAATTCTGTTTAAAATTTCATTTGTAGATTCTCATGTGAGATTCTAAATAACACTTGTTTATTATTTTAGTGTCTAATTTCTTCTGGTTGGTCACACTTAACTGACTGATTCACCCTCATTGGAGGAAGTAAAGCTTGGTAGAACAATCAACAGTTAGTGCTTCTCTAAAACTAATGCATCTCCCTTTTCAGTTGCCCAGCACTGCTGACATCACAGATAAAATTTTGGGAAAGGAAATCTAAGCTACTCAGAGTTGCAAGTCTTTCTATTTCATTTATAAGATCATAATATTTGAAGAGTTTTCTGGAAGAAAGAAATAACTGCATGTTTCTTTTTAATTTTAATGTATTTAGTAAGGGTCCTACAGGATCTCACTGCACAGATTGGACTCCTAGTGATCCTTCTGTTTTCAGGCTCCCAAGCGCTGGGATTACAGTTATACACAACCACACCCAGTCTCAGTCTCCATCTCAGCACACTCAGAGGTGGGGCCCACAGGGCACTGAACCCCAGTCTCTAAGTTGGCCTAAGCAGGTACTTTAATACACTGAGCTATCTGGCTGGCCCTGTACCATATTTCTGCATATACCTATATTATAAAATATAAATTTTTCCAGTATTCTAGCCTCATTCTTAGACTTTTATCATTGATATCAGAGTTCCAAAACTGTTTAAGAAGCATTTAAGTCAGGGTTGTCTTCAGATGTTCCTGATGTCCTGCTCTGAGATTTAAAATAAACATAATCTAGGTAATGTGATAGGAGAAAGAAAAATGGGGACAATCTCACTTATACTTAAAAATATGGTTATTATTACTAATAAATTCACTCAGTAGTCATGTTCAGTTATCTTGCAATAAAATTTAAGAATTATTTTTATGTCACTACCACAGACATTAAGAGTTAAGGAAAGTCAGTTTCTCATTACATTATTTTTCTTAATCAATTTACAGTCATGTAACATAATGAGATTATTCAGCATTCATCTTATTTTACTTCTCAAAGGCTCAGGAACTAGCAACTTTAGAAAGGAATTTGATTTTCACAGTTCTTATGCACGTTTTCCCTGATTACTGAACAGTTACGTCTTGTTATTCTTGCTGTGAAATTCTATTGCAATTTAGATCTCAGATCTCCTAATATGCTGCTGTCAATTCCATGAAGCTAGATATGTGTTGAATGTTCTGAGAGTTGTATCTCTAACAGTGAAAGTATATCTGAGTCAAATGGTTTACTTCAAAATTATTATGTGAACAGTACATGCATGTATGAAAGATTTATGATTGTGCTTATATCCTTGGATTGTGTAATATTCTTAGGTTAGCATTGTTTTCTTTTACCTATTCTCATTCTTGACTCTGACTCAGCACTTTAATGAACAGTTTTTCTTAGTTTACCATGCATTCACCAGATGAATTCTCCAGTCCAAAGCCAATGGTGATCTCCAGGATTTGTGAAACTTCTATGGTACTACCACATAGGAAAGTTGTTACAGATCAAAGAGCAACAACAATATGTATATCATTTTGTCAGACTGAGAGCTTTGAAATGAAGGAGCTGGGAAGGGTCTCCAAAGCACTGTCTCTCTGACCTTCCTTTACTAACATTATTTATGATGGACTTTCATTCTCAAAGATAAGTTTGTAAACTACCTACCATTCAACTTTGTAAGGTCATATAGAGTAAAATTCCCCAAATAATTCATATCCTGGAAATAGCTCTCTGACCTTCACCAGCATTTCTGTGTGCAAGCTGGCCCTAAATTCTATGATCTGCTTCATACAAAAATACATCACCTCGGTCTTGTTCTAGAAGGGTCTGGAAAAGTGCACAAGGGGAGGAGGTGCTATACAGAGTGCAGGCAGAACATGGAAAATGAGATCCGCTCACTCCTCTGTCCTCAGAGAATTATCCTTCCCCAAGCCCATTGTCTAATGCCAGCTCTAGAGAGCAGTGCACTTTATATGGATCTTCCACACAAAAATTATTTTCATCTTTTGAGTCATGTTTTCTGCAATTTTATGTGTTATATAAAACTTTTCTAAAAACATACAAATTTTTTTTTCTTTTCTTTTTCTTAAACTTTTTTAAAATTTAATTTTATTTTATTGAAGAATGAATAGCAGGGAGACAGTTTCAAATCAAATTAGCAGGATGGATTCAATAATGCATACATTGTATATTGTTTTCACAGTGTTTTGTTATCGTATAAGTTGCATACATAATATTCTACTTACAAACACTATTATAGCAGATGTCTCTAATCAATGAATGAAGAGAATATAGCTGCATACTTATCTTATTTTTTCAAAGCTGAATTATAGTAAAGTTTCAACTTCCTAGTGGTTGTCCGTAGTACAAGAAATCAATAGAATATCCTGTCCAAATACTATTAGTGCAAATCTTGATTCTCATAGAATTATGTAGAAGTACTGCATAATTATTCTAACTGTAATGATTAAATAAACACAGAATGGTTCTTCCCTTGTATCCCCTTTTTTCTTTAGTCCGGTACCTGAACTCAGAAAAATGATCAAACACAGTCCTTATGTCCACAATAATAGTGGATTATCTGAAGAAGTTGTTGACTAGAGCCATTTACAGGTCAGCTTATTATTATGGTCTTATTTTGTGTACCTCATTTGTATGCTTTTCGGCTGGATGGTTAAGACTAAAATAAAGCAAGACCTATATAACACAAATGTAGCTTTTGTATCTGATGAGGTCAGTCAAGTCCCCTCAGGGTTTATCTTGTAACCCCATACCTCACTCTGTAGATCCTATGTCAGTGTCAGCCATGTAGATGAGTCACAGCTGTTGCTTGACCAATTTGCTCTCTGGAAGAGCCTGAGAGAAAGTTTTCTCTCCATGTGACTCTCCCTAGTCACACTATAGATCATCAATCTCTTTCCTCTGTGGCTCCATAATCTCCTTGATCAGAAAATTTGGGGCACAACTGAATTCCATGATGTTACATTACAGGTTCTTCTATATCCTGAGTCTTCAATGACCCTGAAAGGCTAGGGCCAAAATGTTGGCTGACCTTGCAGCCCTTCCATTTCTCTAATTTTTGATCTGTGAAATTAGGTTGTTAACCATCCAGAAGGGAAGCTGAGTAGTGTTCTGCAACATATGCAGTTCAGTTTAACCTATCTGACTAAATTCTTTTTAGTTGATGTTATACTTTCTATTTACATTTCTTCTTTTGCTTTCTTTTACTAGGGAGACTATATGATATTTGCACATGAGTGGTTTATTTCACTTATGAGTAAATGTTCAAGTGGCATCCACAACAATATAAATGCTTCAAGTGCATCATTGTTCATAGCTGAGTAATATTCCTTGTATAGAAATGCCACATCTTATTCAACCATTCTTCATGTGATGGACATCTTGGTTGTTTCCAAGATTTTGCTATCACAAATTGTGCTGCAATAAAGAGAAGTACACATGTATCACTATGATATGATGTTTTCTGTTCCTCTGGGAAAATTGCCAGTATGGGCATAGACAGCTTCACTGGGATTTCCAGTCCTGCTTTTTGAGGAGTCTCCACACTGCTCTCCACAATGGCTGCACCAGTCTACATTCTCCCCAGCAGTGGATAAGTGTTCCCTTTATTCCACAGCCTCTCCAACATTTGTTGTTGGCTGATTTCCTTATGATAGCCATTCTTTCTGGAGTGAGACGGCATCTCAGTGTTATTTTAATTTGCATTTTGCGGATGGCTAGTAATGTGGAGCGTTTTTCGTATATTTATTCGCTTCTTTAATTTTGTCCTGTGAGAAGTGTGTAGTCATCTCAGATGCCCATTTCTGGATTGGGTCTTTAAAATTGAGAACCCTATTATGTGTTAGTTCTTTATATATTCTAGAGAGCAGACTTTTGTCTGTGTGCTTATTAGTTAGGATTTTTAAAAATTTGTGGGTTGTCTTCTCACTTTGTTGACAACTTCTTTTGACATACAGAAGCTTCTAAAGAAGCGTTGATCCACCTTGTTAATTCTTTCAAGTGTTTTCTGGGCGAATACATGTTTGTTCATGAACTATTTGCCTACCCCTATGTCTTTAAGAGTTCCTCCTAATTTCTCTTCCAGGAGATTGTTTCTGTTTTAATGTTTAGGTCTTTAATAAACTTTGACATTAGCTTAGTGCATGGTGGTAGAGCTGGGTCAAGTTTCAGTTTCTGGCATGTAGAAAGCCTGTTTTTCCAGCACCATTTGTTAAAGAAGCTATCTTTCTTTCACTAAGCATCTTTGGCCCTTTTATCGAATATCAGGTGGCTGAGTGTGCTCACAGAGGCTCCTGTGTCTTCTAAATTATTCCATTGATTCTCAGGTCTATTTTGTTACCAATAGCATGTTGATTTTTATCACCATGGCTTTGCAGTATAATTTTAAATCAGGAATTTTTATGCCTCCTGCCTTGCCTTTGTTGAACAGGATTTCCATTCCTTTGCCTATCTAGGTCTTTTCTGGATCAAAATAAATTTTAGGAACTATTTCTGTATTTCTGGGAAGTATGTTGGTGGCAGTTTGATAGAGATTGCATTAAATCTGTACAATAATTTTGGGTGTATGGCCATCTTCACGATGATTGTTCTTCCTATCCAGAATCATGGAATATCTTTCCATTTTCTGTAATCCTCTATGATGTCTTTTCTTAGGTTGAAAAGATATTTGACTTCCTTGGTAAAGTGAATTTCAATGTATTTCATTTTTTGCAGTACTATTCTAAAGTGTATTGTTTCTACAATTTCCCTCTCAGTGTGTTTGTTATCTATGTAGAGGAAGGCTATTGACTTTTGAGTATTGTCTTTGTATCCTGCTATGCTTTTGAATTTCTGTATCACTTCTAGTAGTTTCTGGGTGGAG
>PVKA01013210.1:19999-55687 GCA_004027165.1 Ctenomys sociabilis
TTTTTTTTTTTTTTTTTTTTTTTTTTTTTTTTTTTTTTTTTTTTTTTTTTTTTTTTTTTTGTCTTTTTTTGAGACAGGGTCTCACTGTGCAGTTCAGGCTGGCCTTATGCTCACTTTGTAGCTCAGGCTGGTCTCGAACTCACAACAATCCTCCTGCCTCAGCCTCCCTAGTGCTGGGATTACAGGCATGCGCCACCACGCCCGGCTTTTTACCTATTCTTATTCTTTTTTTTCTCCCTGTTGCCTAATGTTTATTGGTAATGATTCAAAAATTATATTGAATAGGAGAGGTGATAGAGGACATCCTTGTCTTGTGCCAGACCTAAGAGTAAAATATTTCAGTTTTTCCCCATTTAGAATTATATTAGCCGTTGGGTTGTCATAGATGGCTTTTATCAAATTGAGGTAGAGGCCATCAATTTCAATTTTCTGTAGGACCTTGAACATGAATGAGTGTTGGACTTTGTCAAAAGCTTTCTCTGCATCAATTGAGATGATCATTTTTTTTTTTTTTTTTTTTTTTTAACATTTCAGTCTACTAATATAGTGTATTACATTTATAAATTTTCAAATATTGAACCATTCTTGCATCCCTGGGATGATTCCTACCTTACCATGGTGTATGATCATCTTGATGATTTGCTATATTCTGTATGCTAGGATTTTAGCATCTGTGTTCATCAAGGAGATTGGCCTGTGGTTCTCACTTTTGGTTGTCTTTCTCTGGTTTTGGAATCAGTATAATACTTGCCTGCAGAATTGATTTTGGGTGGATTGCTTCCTTTTAAGTTTCACTGAAGAGTTTGTGGAGTGTATGGATTACATCTTGTATAAATTTCTTTTAGAATTCAGCTGTGAATCCAGCACGACTTGAACTTTTCTTTGTCAGAAGGCTTTTTCTTATGTTTTTTGGCTGTTATTGGCTTATTGAGAGTTGTCCTATCTTCTAGATTCAGTTTTGGTAATTTGTACATTTCGAGGAATCTGTCCATTTCTTCTGTGTCTTCTATTCTGTGAGTGTAAAGATTCTTGAAGTAGCTATTGATAATCTTCTGAGTTTCCACTGGGGTCTGTGGTGATTTCACCCTTTTCATTCCTATTGCATGAATTTGAATTTTTCTTTTCTCTTTTTATGAGTTTAGCTAGAGCCTTATCAACATTATGTAGTCTTTCAAAGAACCAGCTTTTTGATTTGTGGATTCTTTGAACTGCTTTCTTCATCTCAATTGAATTAATTTCTGCTCTAATCTTTGTGATTTCTTCCCATCTTTAGGCTCTGAGTTTGGTTTGCTCTTTTTTAGATATTGGATGTGCAACATTAGGGTATTTGTTCCCATTCTATTTTCCTAATGTGTGAGTTCATAGCTGTGATTTTCCCTCTGCTAACTTGTTTCATTGCATCCCATGAATTCCAGTAAGTTGTGGTTGAATTTTCATTGAATTGTAGATATTGTTTAATTTCATGTGTGACCCATTGATTACTCAGTAAGATGTTGTTTCATTTCCATGAATTTAGCAGGTTTTTCTGGTTTCTTCTGTCATTTAGTTCCAGTTTCATTGCACTATGGTTAGATAATATACACAGGATAATTTCCATTTTCTTGCATGCACTTAAGCATGACCTATGGACTAGTATGTAGTCTGTTTTAGAAAATGACATGTGTACAGCTTTTTAAAAAAAAAAGTGTTTTCAGTTGTGGATTTGTGGAGCATTGTGTCTATGTGCACCAGGTCTATTTGTTCCAAGCTCAGGTTCAGTTCTGCTATTTTACTTCTCTAATTCTTTGTCTGGTTGACTTATCTTTTTGAGATAATGGGGTGTTAATGTTTCTTGTTAAGACTGTGGTCTTGGATATTAGATTTTTCATGTCCATTAAGATTTGTTTTACATAGTTGGGTGCTTCTGGCTTTGGTGTATAAATATTTATGAGTGTTACCTCTTCCTCTTCAATTTTTCCCCTAACCAAAATATAGTGGCTTTCTTTGTGTGGTTTGATTGTTCTTGGTTTGAAGTTGAGACTGTCTGAGAACAGAATTGCTACTCCTCCTTTATCGTGCGGTACTGGTGTATGTAGTATTATTTTTCATCCTTTGACTTTAAGCCTATGAATGTCTTTTTCAGTTAAGTGTGTTTCTTGTATATAATATATTGTTGGGTTTTGTTTCCTAATCCACTGTGCCAGTCTATTTCTCTTAATTGGTGAACTGAGTCCATTTACATTGATGATTATAATTGAAATGTGTTATCTTATGATTGTTATGATTTTTACCTGCTATTGTTTACTCCTTTGTATCCTATGCTTAATTATGTGCCCTGTTTAGTGGGTTCCTTACATTCTCACTAGTGGAGTTCTGGTTATTGTGGTCTCTCTCTAGAACGTCTTTCAGCAGCCTGTGTAGGGATGGCTTTGTCATCATGAAATTCTTTAGTTGTTCTTTGTCATGGAAGTATTTCACTTCTTCATCAAACTTTAAAGAGATCTTTGAGGGGTATAGTAGTCTGTGCTGGAATTTGTTTTCATACAGGACTTGAAGAACTCTGCTCCATGCTCTCCTTGCCTTCATGGTTTGTGAAGAGAAGTTGTTTGTAATTCTGATGGGTTTTCCTTTGAATGTGATCGGGTACTTCTATCTAGCAGCTTCAGTATATTATTCTTGTGTTGAATTTCTAGGATCTTGACTATTATATGCCTCAGTGTTTGTTCTTTTTTAAGTTGGGTTGAAGTATTTGGTGTTCTGTATGCTTCGGTGACCTGAATGTTGGATTGTTGCCTCATATTTGGGAAGGTTTCTGCTATTACTTCTGCCTATATATTTTTATATCATTTGTGTTGACTCCTTCACTCTCATTTATGCCAATTAAACTCACATTGTTCATCTTGACGTCATCTTGTAGGTAATGGAATTTTTTTTTCCTGCATTTTCAGTGTTTTTATTTTTATTTCTTTTTTGGCATAACCAGGAATTGAACTCAGGCCCTTGTGCGTGCCATGGAAGCACTTATTCCACTGAGCCATCTCCCCAGTCCCTTCTTGCAGTTTTTAAGAGATCCTTTGTCACCCTTTTGCTAGCTGCAGCAGCATCCTCATGATCTGAAACTCTGTCTGCGCTTTCACTGAAATGGTTTTGTAGACTCATGATTGATATTCTCAGATTTTCTATATGAATTTGACTCTGCTTCATGAGGTCCATTTCTTTTCTGTATTGCTCATTCCAGGAATCCATCATATTTCTGATCTCCTCTAGCTTTTCTTTCTTTCTTTCTTTCTTTCTTTCTTTCTTTCTTTCTTTCTTTCTTTCTTTCTTTCTTTCTTTCTTTCTTTTTTTATCAATGTCTTCTTAAGAGGTAGCTTTTAATTCTTTTACTGCTGAGTTTTTTTTCCAAGTTGGGTTTCCTATATATATTTCCAGAATTGATTCTCTACTTCAGATGCTATGATTTTAAAGAATTGCTTTTTTTTAATTTCAGAAATTATTTCTGCTTTGATTTCCTCTTAACCTCTCTGCTGTTGTTTGTTTGCTTGTAACACTGTTACTTCATAGGTTTCCACTGGAATAGTGTGCTTTGCACTTGTTCTGGGTGGGCGTTAGGTTTCCTCCATATGTTTCTGGATTTGATTCATTACTTCAGATGGTATTTATTCAAAAATTTCTTTTTCTTATTTCAGACATTAATTGTGGTCTGAGTTGCTCTATACTGTTGTCCTGGTGATTTTTTTTTTTTTTTTTTTTTTTTTTTTTTTTTTTTTTTTTTTTTTTTTTTTTTTTTTTTTTTTTTTTTTTTTTTTTTTTTTTTTTTTTTTTTTTTTTTTTTTTTTTTTTTTTTTTTTTTTTTTTTTTTTTTTTGCTTCTGCCTCTGTCAATTCATTCATTTCAGCTGAGCTAGTGTTCTCTGCACTTATTGGTGGACTCAAGGCCAGAGATTGCCTTTTGCTCCTTGTCTTTGTCATTTTGTATAGCACTGACCTCTAACCTTTAGTGAAAAGCTTTGGTGCAGTTACAACCCTAGTGCGTAATGAGTTTCAGATGCCAGTCTATTAAGTTTGAGATTATCCAGTTATACCTGGCCTGGATATACCTGTTGTGTTCATTCCTTTTTGCTGCAGCTCTTTGGTACATCTGTGAGCCTGTGGTTCCCATCTGTTGAGTCCCTGGCTCTGGAAGCATTGCAGAGCTAAGAAGATCTCCCCTACACTCACCAGGGTCTCCAGAGAGTTGCAGGGCAGGTCGGTCTAGGGTACGTCAGGCAGATCGCATCGCTCAGTGGTCTTGGGAGCAGGGACTCCAGATGGCCCAGCACTTGGAAAGAAGGCAAAGGCTCGACCACACATTCACCAAACTGGACTGGCATGGATCGGATTCCGGGAGAGTCGGAAAAATTCTCACTCACTTGGCGGGCTTGGAGGCAGGGGCTACAGGGAGTTGCCAGGCAGCAACACACAGGAAATTATCCATACAGCTTAATGAGGTTCGTGTTCATGATATATTTTAATTATTTTCAACTGATTATGAACTTTACCTCCTCCATTCCCAGATTCAAATTCTGAATTCAGCCAATGGATTTGCTACACTCCTATTTCTGCTACTCGTTTATTTTCAAATAGTTAATGTAAGAGGAAATATATGCACTTTTTTGAGAATGGTTATCTAATTAATATATTATTCTCCTATATTATTAAATTGACATTTTCTTTGGGGCACATCAAATGGACTTCTACTTTAGCTTTTTTTGAAGAATCTCCATACAGATTTCCATATTGACTGCTGCATAAGAAGTGTAGGTGTGGGCTGGGGAGATGGCTCAGTGGAATAAACACTTGCCTGGCAAGCACAAGGGCCTGAGTTCAATCCCAGAAAAAGTATAGGAAGACATGTTTCCTTCTCATCCTTTCAAATATTCATTATTTCTGCATTTGTAGTGTTAGGCATCCTGACATGTGATGGAATATCATTATTTTCATATGCACTTACATAATTGCGAAAAACTCAATATTTTTCATAAAGTTTGTGGATGTTGCTGCTTGTCTTCTTAAGAATTATCTGCTGGCCAGGGAAGGAGTTCAGTGGCCTGAGCACCTGGCTGGTACCAAGGTCGTGAGGTTGATCACTAGTACAAAAATAATAATAATAATAATAATAATTTTCTGTTAAATTCATTTGCCTTTTTATTGACTAGGATTTTTTCTTTTACTGTGTTATTATTTTTGGTAAGACATAATTGCCCTTTATCAGAAATGGAGCTAGCCCTGATTTCCTTTCATTCTGTAGGTTGCCTCTTCACTTGGTTGTTGAATTTATTGTGTAGAAGCTGCTAATTTGGTGCAATCCTATTTGTTGATTCATTACATTCCTGTTTGAGTACTCCAGAAAGTCTGCATCTGTGCCCACAACTTGGAGGTTTTCTATGTTTTCTGCCAACAGTTTTTAAGTCTCTAGATTTACATCTAATCTCTGATCCATTTTGAATTATGTATACGATGGGATGCAATGGTCTGGTTTCTATCTTCTGCATGTTTATATCTATAGAACCACTGCCTTTCATTAAATGGGCTGTTATTACTCTTGAATATAATTTTGTTCTTTTTTTCAAGAAACATGACTGGAGGCATGTGTACACATTTCTATGTTTTCTGTTTCTGTACTACTCCAATGTTGTTCATATTGGTTGTTTTTATGGTATTAAATGTGTATGTGTGTATGTGTGTGTTTGTGTGTGTGTTTGTGTGTATGTTTCCATCCAGGCATTAGAATTTAATTTGACAGCGAGTACTAAGATTCTTTCATAGTGATACTTTTGGCTCAGGAATATTTTACAGTTGCTGTGTTTTGAGTTCCATATGACCTTCATGGTTGCTTTTTTCTAGATTTGTGAAGAACGTGTGTTTTTAGTAAATGTCACATTCAATCTATAGATCAGTTTTGGTACTTTGTTAGAACAACGTAAATTTTCTCAGTGAGTGTGAAGTTGATTTCTCTTGTCATATAGTTTCAACAATTTTACGTTTTCTATAATTTTAGTGCTCTATATTCTATATTTTCATTGGTGCACACTTGTAATATATGAAAATTACCTTACTTTAATGAGCTCTGTGGCCATATAAAAATTTCTTAATCTTTTATGCAAGCTCCTTGCCCTCCTGCCCTAGCATCTTTTCAGCTCTTCCTCTGAGCAGGCCTGTGTCTCTCTGTTCAGTGGACTGAGGTCTGGTTCTTACTTGGTGTTGCAGAACTTTATTTTCATTATCAGGAAGTTTACTAATGGTCACTCAACTCTAACATAGCCAAGTATAGTGATGATATTTCTGGTCTTCTGATATATTACAGTTCTACTATCATTTAATTATAGGAGGTTTTGAATATTTCCTCTGATACATGCAATAACCTACTAATTATTCAATAGTGTATTTTTTAATCAATGTGCTGGCCTTCTTTTGATGCTTTCTTTGCTGTTGCTTCAGAAAGTTATTCTAATATAGGACACCTGAAATTGCTTTAATTTTAAAGGTCAATAACATTAGTTTTATGGACTTAACATATTAACTACTTTGAAAAAATGTCCATGGAATGCTAAAAAGCAAGCACATTGTTCTGTTTTTAAATGTAAATTCTGTAGAATTCTTTTAGGTCCACTTAAATGATAATATAGTTTAATTTTATTTTCTTTTTCTTGCTCTTTTTCTTTATTGAGTAGTCAATCATATATTTCTCAGAGTCCAGTACTGAAGACACCAAAACTTATTGTATTAGATTCTACATGATTCTATGTTTGTGTATTGTAGTTTGGAGATCACTGGTAGTAGAGAGTTGAAGACTACTGTGTGAAAATATCTCAAGTAAGAGCACTTCTCACTGAGCTGTGTCTTAGACTGTGGGGCTCAGTGTGAAAGCATGCAGGCGACGCCTTGCTACTCAACTTTGCCATTAGATTGAATTATTAGCACTAGTGAAAGAAAGAGCAGCTATCATCACTGTCAAAACTGAGGCACAAACCATTATAAACAACTAAGTTCCTAAGAAATATTATTAGGAATCAGAATTGTATAGTCTGAGCCCCAGAGGCACCAGGTGTGGAATACAATAGCACATTGCGACTTTGGGTGGAGATACATTCCTAGAATGGCCCACCCAGCACAAGAGATGCCAGGCCTACAGCTCCATTCTTCCAGCAGAGATAAATACTAAGGTGTGAGTCCCATGGGTGGGGCTCCAGGTCTTTCCATGACCCACCTGGCAGGAACAGTTCTTGTTCTCCCTATGCACACCTGCTACATGACTTACTTCCTCCTCCTATAATTGTCATCTGAGTAACTACAATTGTAAGCCTGTTAGTTGATCTTAGTTTGTCCTATCTGAAACCTTTTTGGATATTTCGCTCTAGGAAGCTTCCTCTGTGAAGTGGGTCCTCCAACACGCACTCAAGACCTTTTGTCTCTTAGATAATTGCTTGCCTTTCCCCAATAAATATTTCCCGGTCTTCCTTTCCTCATTTTTAGAATTTACTCTTGTGTGGAACATCTAAAAACATGCATTTTATACTATTTCATTTATATTATTTGGATTATTTGGAGGTCATATTTTATCTGCATATCAAAGCTCATTTTAATTGGAAAAAAGTCATTAAGTTTCATCATAGGTGATTTTCCTTAAAATGTTAATACCCTTAAAACAGGTGCCAAAAATGCATACATGTGTATTCATTTTATGAGGATAAATATGACACAGTAGTAGATTAATGAATGGAGCGACTTTGCACTTTGACAAGTACAGGAAATTTGAAGAAAGGTAAGTGGGGCAGTATGGAGAGATTGCATGAGTATATTCATGATACATGGTTTAAAACTAAAATCCATGAGAAGCTAGTACAACACTAGAAGTCCGTGATGATTTGCACTTTGAAAAGCTACAGAGGGAGCAGTAGTTGTGGCCAAGGGCTTAAAGTGATGGACAAAAAAGCTAAAGGACTGAAAACTGATCAAAAGAGGCCAGCACTGATTCAGGAGTGAATAACCGCCTCCTGTAACAGCTAAAATCAAAGACTAGTGCAGCTCCACTCCCATGCACAGTAGAAAAAAAAAAAAAAAAAAGGAGCCAAGGTATTAGAAATAGTAAGTACATTGAACTTGTGTTAGGTATACACTGAGTGTGAAAGAGAAGGGGGGGTTAGAATGGGCCTTTAGTTTCTGATTTACATAATGTGCAATGAAAGACTGTTCACCTCAGTAAGGTAGAAAACATAACTGCATTAATACTGTGGTTGTTTTCACTTAATGTGTGTGACTATTTCAATGAAAATTAAATAAAAATTAAAACATAAAATATCCATATATCAACACGTAATTTAAAAGACCTTTTAAAATTTTTCCAAGTATTTCCCTACCCAGGAACAGAAACACAGTGAAAAGGTGGATAGGCAAGAGGACAGCTGACCTTAGTAGGATATTTCTGCACTAGGAGAAGAAAGGAGGGAGGAAGTATGTGAATGACTATGAGAAGAGAAGGGTTACAAAAGAAAGAAAAATCATACAAATGGAAAATGAGAAAAATTACAGGGTGATTAAAAAGACAATAGTGCAGCCCATCTGTGTGTCTGTGAAATGCTATATAGGTTAATGTGGTCTGTAGGCAGGGAGAGGTCTCAGCAAGTTTCCTGGGTATTCCTGAATGGAAAGAGGTCAAGCTTCACCAGAGGGAACATTTAAGAACACGAAGGACATCTGAAGAAACAGCACTGAGGCACTGGTAGTGGGGAGTGCAAGGCTCCCCACTAGGGTAAATGCTGCTCATAATCTTCAGTACAATGTAGTGGAGTTGATGGGTGAAAAGCATTGTATAACTTTCTCTCTCTCTCTCTTTCTCTGTATCCCTCTCTCTCTCTTGATTATACCTGTTGATCAAATACCAATATCTTACTGAATTAGATGTTTCATCACTAACCATAAATTATGTATAAGGTACACTTGATGGACTTATAAATTCCAGAGATAATGCCCTGGCAAAAAGCCAAGATGTCCAATCTAGGAGTGAGCATGCAGACAATGGAAGCCCAGATTGGGGTGTTATGGCCTGGAGTCCAATAAAGACAGTCCAAGGAACCAATCACATTGTGCCACATTCCAGGTATGGGCTTGAGGTGGGGTAGGTTTCTGTCATTTTGATTAAAGAAAGCTGGAGACACAGGTGCACAGTTATTAGAACTGTACTCTATAATAAAATAGCAAAGGGAAATTTTAAACTGCATTAGAAATGTAGAGATAAAATATTTTTTGAAATAAATTTTCATATCTTCTTTATCCACTGCATGGAAATGCCATATCTTTTAAATTGTCATTTCCTGCCCTTTCAAAAAAGTTACTTAAAAAGAATAATGAATGAGGCAAGTCCGAGAAACATTAATTTGTTTTCAAAGTGTCGTACAGAAGAGCCACAAGGCCAGCCAACATTTTGGCCCTAGTCTTTCAAGGTCAGTGAAGACTCAGGACATAGGAGAACCTGTACTGCAACATCATGAAACTCAGGTGAGCTCCAAATTTTCTGAACAAGGAGATTATGGAGCCATAGAGGAAAGAGACTGAAGTTCTGTATTGTGTCTGGGGTGAGTCATATAGAGAGAAAACTTTCTCTCAGACTCTCACAGAGAGCAAACTGGCCAAACATTGGCCGTGACTCATCCACATGGATGACACAGACAAAGGATCTTCAGAATAATGTACAGGACTACAAGATAAACCCTGAGGGGACTTCACTGACCACATAAGAAACATAAAGTACATGTGTTGGTATATAAGTCTTGCTCTATCTAGGTCTTAACCATCCAGCAGAAAAGTATAAAAATGAAGTATACATCGTGGGGCCATAATATTAAGCTGAGCTGTAGATGGCTATGGTTGACAACTTATTTGAATAACTCACTATTGTTGTGGAATGCTGGACTGCGTTGGATTGTGTTGTTGAGTTCAAGCACCTAAGTTAGTTGAATGACAATGGAGTGCCCACCTTTGACAGGTGTAGACAAAGGAAAGGGTATAGAAAGAAAAAATCATGATGTATGTGTATAGACAGTACAGTGGGGATAGATAACGCTGTGCTTCCACATAATTCTATGAGAGGCAAGATCTGCACTAATGGTGGTTGGACAGGATATTATGTCGGCTTCTAGTACTATGGTCATCCACTAGGAAAATAATTATTGAATTTTTGATATAATTCAGGTATAAAAAATAAGATAAGTAAGCAGCTACACTCTTAATTTACTTAAGATACTATTTTAGCAGAGACAGCTGCTAAAATAGTATCTGTAAATATAATATCATGTATGCACCTTGTACGATACCGAAACATCATGAAAACAGTTTGCAAAGTATTAGTTTATTGAAGCTGTCTTGTTAATGTGTCTTGAAACTGTCTGATTGATATTTGTACTTCAATAAAATAAATAAATAAATAAATAAATAAATAAATAAAAAAAAAACAAAGTGTCTTACAAAACTGAAGGCACCAAGAACAAGGCAAAGCACCAGCTGGCTGAGGGCCTGTCACAGCCCAGGGAGGCCGAGCTGTAGCCCACAGCAGCACACTAGGCAGCCAGTTCACAGCACAGATGTGTGCATGGGAAATTTCAAATGTCAGGTTCAAAACTTTTACACTGAGCATCATAACTTATTGAATAGATCTCAGACCCATAAGTAGCAATTACGCAGATTATTGGATATTATACTTTTATATGAATAAAGTACCAAAGAATGTAAAATTATTACAGAAAACTTGTAAAATATGCATAAATATAATTCTTAACCATCAATATAGAAAATCATGCACAAAACTGTCAAAACCAGATAAACTGTCTGTGCTTTCTTTAATTATTTTTCAAATTGTTTATAATACTAAGATATTATTATTATTTTATTATAACTTAAATCAACTTCAATATATATGCTTACAGAATTCAAAATTGGGAGACTTGCTATCCTTTTAGTTTAGCTATATGAATGTAAATTAAACTGATCAAAAAAGATTTGTAAAACTAAAGGAACATGACAGGGCCCTCAAATTTAAAGAACCAATTCAGAAATGGGCATCTGAGATGAATACACACTTCTCGGAGAACGAAATTAAAGAAGCGAACAAATATATGAAAAAATGCTCCACATCGCTAGCCATTCGTGAAATGCAAATAAAAACAACACTGAGATATCATTTCACTCCAGAAAGAATGGCTATCATAAGGAAATCAACCAACAACAAATGTTGGAGAGGTTGTGGGGAAAAGGGAACACTTATCCACTGCTGGTGGGAATGTAGACTAGTACAACCATTGTGGAGGTCAGTATGGAGACTCCTCAAAAGAATAGGACTAGAAATCCCATTCAAGCCGGCTATCCCCCTACTGGGAATTTTCCCAAAGGATTTGGATACATTGTATCATAGAAATATATGTGTACCTATGTTTATAGCAGCACAATGTGTGATAGCAAAATCTTGGAAACAACCAAGATGTCCATCACATGAGGAATGGTTGAAAAAGATGTGGTATTTCTATATAATGGAGTATTACTCAGCTATTAAGAATGTCCTATATATTATAACAAAATAATACAGAGACCTCAGTCTTTTGGTGATCATGGACAGCCTTTATTGTGACAGCTGTGCTCACAGCTTTGTACCCAAGTTCTGATCAGATGGCTCAGTGTCACCTCTCCTAGGCAAACGTTCATAATGAAACACTATTCCAGTAAATCACTGCGGGTGGAATATGACAGAGTGCCCCATCCACAGCTGAGATGGGGTCGCCTTGGTTTGAAAGCCGTTGCTGCAATCCCCCTGCTGACAATCACTTGAAACAAAATAACATAGGAAAAATAAAATGCATTTGCATTATGAAATTCTGTAAAATTTGATTTTGTAGAAAAAATTGCACTGACATAGTTTAAAAATTACAACAGTATTCTCAGAAGAGTGTTTCCTTAACAGCCCAGGATTTTACATCTTAAATTGAACCCTTACTTCCTGACTCTAAATTACAATGTGAACTTGTTAGAAGTCGTGTCCCAAATGTACAAGATCACATTTGTTAAGAAAAGCTCAGCCGCAGAGCAACACAATAAGAAAAGAAAAATACTTTATCAACAAAGACCAAAGGCTATGCTGACAGTTATTTTAATTGTCTGGGGCCCCCTCTCTTTTCCAGGACTCTCAGTGCAGCGCTCTTCACCTCTCTGTTCCTGAGGCTGTAGATGAGGGGATTCAGCATGGGGATCACAGTAGTGTAAAACACCGAGGCCACCTGATCCTTTCCCAGCGAGTAGGACTGCTTCGGTTTCAAATGAGTAAAGATCAGAGTGCCATAAAAAATGGAGACGCCCAGGAGGTGGGAGGCACAGGTGGAGAAGGCTTTTTGCTTTCCTGCAGTGGACTTAATTTTCAGGATAGTGGAGAAAATGCATACATAGGATCCAGATATTGTGAGAAGGGAGACAACTATGGTAGATCCAGCAAAAATGAATATAATGCTTTCAACTTCCTGAGTGTTACTGCAAGACAGGGCCAGTACAGGGGACGAGTCACAGAAAAAATGATGGATGACATTGGAGCTGCAGAAATTCAGGAGACTCATGCAAACTGCGCTAACATTGGCATCAATAAAGCCAAATGCACAGGAGCCAGCGAGCAGGGCCCAGCACAACCTTGAGGACATAATGAGCGGATAGTGCAGAGGGCGGCAGACAGCTACATAGCGGTCATAAGCCATGGAGGAGAGGAGAAATATTTCGCTGCCACCAAAGAGGACAAAAAAGTACATCTGGGTGAAGCAGCCCAAGAATGAGATTCTCTTCGTGGAAGATAATAAATTCTGTAAGGCTTTGGGGGTGATGACACTGGAGTAGCTGAGGTCGAGGAAGGACAGGTAAGTGAGGAAGAAGTACATGGGGGTGTCCAGCTGGGGGTCCAGGCGAATGAGCAGGATCATCGCTGCGTTCCCCAGCACCGTGACCAGGTAGACGAGGAGGAAGAGCAGGAAGAGGCCCAGCTGGGTCTCTGCAGAGGACGCCAGCCCGAGGAGGATGAACTCATGCACATCAGTGATGTTCCTTCTGCCTATGTTTCTGTTTGCCATTAACAGCTCAACAATTAAAGTTGTTACTTACCCTACTGGATAAAAACATTTTGTGTATGTCTGCAAGTCCCAGCACTCTGATAATGATATCAATTTTCAGCTATTAATATTTTACTATGTAGGAACAAAAATTTTTACTCAACTTATACAGGTGATATAAATCTCTAATGAAAAGGTATACTATGCATTTCAAATGAACTTGACATTATTTGAAATGATTTCCTCTACTAGCACATTTAGTTCATGTGAAAATATAATTCCATAGTTATGATTATACCCATATTTTACTTCAGAAGGTGAGCAAGCTCTTCATTTTCATGAAATCAAATAAAAAATATTGAAAATGTGACTGCATTAAGAAATCTTGACATGGCACAGTGTGCTTTTATGCAGAACTTCTGTCTAACTTGTTTTATCTAATCATGGTGTAACATATGCATGTAGTTTTAAAAGGCATGTGATATAAATCACAATAAATTTTACTTGGCAGAGAAGTTTGCTGGAGGATCCTGGTAGTATAGATCATGTTACTACTCTGGAATACATTATTTTTGCTGCAAGTGTGACATGAAATCTTAAGTGCTGCATATTTAGGAACTGGCTGCTTCTCTAAATTTCTCTCACTGCAATATGAAAGGAAAGCAGGCAGTCTTCATAAGTCACAGCACTGACTGCATAGTCCCATTTGCTTCTGATGTTGCTGAGTTGAAGCAGAGTTTGCTGGCTTTCAAAGCTACTCTCTCAACTTGTCTCTGTGTTTTCTCCAAGCTAAATGCAGATATGTCCTTTAGGAGGCCGGGGCATTGCAGGTCACAGGTGGCCTTACATGTGTGCCATGAGAGAGTGCAAAGACTGTGAACAATAATGAAAGCCTGTGGAACGGAGAACTTTCATTTTTAATGGTAATCTCCAAGATGTTTTCCAAGGAAATAAAATATTTTTTTTGTATTTTATGAGTTAAAATCAGCTATTAGTACATTTCTGGGTCTATAGCTGGAGACTGAAACATTTTTAGAAAGAGAATAAATATGTTCAGGGAGAAAGTAAATAAATAAATTTCCCCCACTTAGGACCCAATGTGCACAGCACCTGACCTCAGCTCAGATGAGGAGATAGAGAAGCAATGTGGAATCAGAAATATCATACCCCATTAAAATCATTTGCAGTTCCTGACATTGTGAATTGAATGGCTCACCTTGCACCAGAGAACGAGGGAGCTAGGGGTGACACAGACATAAACTCCCTGCCTGAAATTGCACTGGTGATAGAGTTTTGAGCAAGAAGAGACCTCTTTATCTACATTAGAATTATCCATAAATATTTCTTTCAGTGAAAACTATCTTCCACATTTGTGAGGGTTGGAATGTGGTAGTGAGAGGCAGTATGGGCCTTGCCATTATGACATATTTTTCTAACTTGATCATTAGAAAGAAATTTCTTCAAAATGTAGTTTTAAAACATGTGCATTGTTTTTTAATTTTTTGAAGAAATTTCTTCATAGTATAATTTCAAAATATGTGCATTGCTTGATTTTTTAATATTGTTTCAATTATTTAATAGAGGATCTCACTGTTCAGATTGGACGCATGATGATCCACCTGTCTCAGCCTCCCCAGTTCTGGGATTAGGAGTGTGCACAACAATTCCCAGGTTTGGTGGCCAGCATGCCACACTCGACATTCTGGTTCTGTGTGCATATGGTACTGGGCAACCAACCCAGGTCCTTGCACTTGGAAGGCAGACACTTAGACCACTGAGATATCTCCCTAACCTCACTAGAGATTTTGATTCCAACAACTCTGCATTCTGGCTTAGTAACTCTTACTATTACTCCTGGCAAGGCCTAAATGCTATGTTGTTCTGATGAAATATCCATTTTCTTTGTATAATGTAATCCACTCCAATATGAAGAATGATACTTACTGAGAGATGAAGTTCCTTAAAAATAATTCTTCTTCCAAAATTTTCCTGAAGGAAGCTGGACAACCTCAAGTTACTCTGAGAAAGAAAATATGAGATTCATATAAGTAGCTCAATCTGAGATATATTTGCTTTTCTTGATAGAATTTATTTTTATGTATTAATGTGTTGTAATTTTAGAGATTTAAGTTATATCACCATAGAATTGCTTTTAATCTCTTGGTGAAGAAATTTCATCTAAAAAGAGTGGAAGAAGGAACAGAGTCTGTATGGTAAACAGTATATATCGAATCTCTTTCAGCTGATTAATCTCAGGGCACCTGATGTAAAGCATTCACAATACTTGCACATTTGACAATCCTCAGGGCATAATTTCCTACCAAGATTCTTTGGCCTGATTTCAAGGACAGAAGTTTAAAAACTCAGTAATGAAACCCTTTGGCTATTCCAATAGAGGCCATACTCAGAAAGCCAAATCACTCCAACACCTCCTGAAGTCCTCAAAACTGTTGTTGAATTTCACTAATTTGCTCTTCCAGTTGCTACCAAATTCAGTTAATCTGCAGAGACTAATGTTATGTTCAAGTGATTAATCTGAATTTTTTCTTTGGATTGGGGTGATAGGGGAAGATATTGCCGGAGACATTTTTGATGATTATAAAGGATAAAAATATAGAACAATGCAATGTTCAACAGGAAATATTTCATAAAGTATTTCTTAACCATAGAAGTGAGGCATATTCATTACAAAAGAAAACAAAATGGCACTGGGAGATGGTTCAGTGTAGTAAGTGCTGCCATAGCAAGCTCAAGGGCCTGAGTTCAATGCTTGATTCCATCAAAAAAGAATAAAAATAAAAATAAAAAATATAATTACACAAAACAAAACAAATAAACTCTCAAAAAGCACCAAATTCAATGAAGGAAGTGTAGACATTTTAACATTTGTTATGTACTAGCAATTCACCCAATTACTTTCCTTTGCAATTATAAGGCTTACATTGATGTGTGCTTATATGCTTATTATAATACTGCATATTCAGTCTTATCTTAATATTGCAATTTAAATTTTATAATCTAACTGGATGCATCTGGAGTTAGAATTTGCTTAACTAGCACCTCCAGTTGCCACATGTTCCAGCCTTCCATAAATGAACTAAATACTCAGAGCTGAAAATCACATTTCGAGTCCCCAAAGGAATGGGACAGCACCACATTCCAATTGGCACTGTCACTTGCTTCTTCTATAAGCTATACATGTGGAGAGTGGCTTAGTGTTTTATGGTACTGATTTGGTTTCTATCTTATAAAAGCAAAATTATCAGCAGGAAAAATCAGGGCTATGTCTAACCTAAGTTTTGAAATAAATTCAGCAGACAAAGACTTGTTTTGGTTATATACAATCAAATATTGTTATATAAGCAATAAAAAGAAATGGAAACAGTATTAATTCTGAGTTGTGTCAATCAATATTATGTGGCCAAGACGTGGTGACAATTGTAGGATCAGAAAAAGTACACAGTGAGATCAAGGAACAGAGATTCTGTGGATTTTGTATCAGTTCAAGAAAAATCAACCATGATGCATAGAGAAAAGTGATGCTTTTGGGAGAACAGGTTCAAGTCAGGAAATATCAGGAGAAAATGTGTGACGATGAATAAACACTATGTGTGTTAAGTATTATATTGTTCATAAACTTTTGGAAAGGCAATAGTATTCATTTACATTTTAGTTTATACTGATATGGGCTAAATTTTATTCTAATCCTATCTTGAAACACTAGCCTCCACCCAATCTCAAACCCCAATCCCAAACTCAGATGAAACCACAACTGTAATGTTCAGATTTAAACTAAATGAGAGGCTTCAGGTCCATTTATAAGCCATTCTCACTTCAACAGGCATGAGATAAGAAGACACCATGAGGAAGATATTTTGACTCAAGATTTTCTCTCATTAAAACAAATCCAGGATCACTGCAAGAGCTTTGCTGAGCTGTACTCTTCCATCCCAGTGCCATCTCGGAGAGCTGTGCTCAGACAGGTGAGGGGCCTTGGTGAGCCCTGCTCTACCTCATCTATGCACCTTCAAGGGACCTCCTCTGAGATGTGGCCTGCCCCGATCACAGTAGCCTTCCAGAGCTTTGACCCACCCCCATCATGGGAGCCTTTCTGAGCTGTGGCCGTCTTGGTTCTCACCTTTTCAGAAGCCATCCTGGATCCCACCCAGAGGGAGCTTTCTTTCGGCCTACCCGCCACCCCGTCCACACTATTTGGGTATACTTTCTGAATGATGCCCAAGATCTACCTTCCTTGCCAGCTGCACTGCGTACTGAAAAATTGAAAAATGTCAGAAGAAGGAGAAAAACAGCAATTTCAAACCTGTATTCCACCCAGAACGAGTCCAGAAACAAGGACATAGAAGAACTACAAGGTCACACCTGAAATTTCTGAAATTACAGCAACTGAAGTAAAATCATCAGGCTATAAGAAGAAATTAGAACATAAAGAATTTCTCATTTAAAAAAGAAGTGACACCAATCATGAAAGAATAGCTCAGTCATCTAGAGAAGAAAGATACAAAAATAGAGGTAAATAAAATGATAACGGAAATACTGAATAAAAGATACAGGAAATATTTATAATGCATGAAACAGATTCAAACAGGTTTCAAGGAAATTAATACTTCTACTGAAAGCTGGCAAAGGCACTTTAAACAAAAATATGTGAAGATAGACTTTCAGACTTGGAAGACAATAACAGGGCTGGTGTTCACAAAAGGAAAGACGTCTTAAACAAAAGCAAAGCCAAATAAATAAATAAAACCCAGCACCCAGAAATAAAAATTCAACAGCTGTAAGATAAAGTAACCAAAACAATATAAGAACAGTAGGTGTCAGTGAAACTGCAGAAGTCATCATGAATGACATAAAAGGATTATTTGAAAGAGTAGTAACAGAAAATTTCTCAAGCATTGTTAAAGGATCTGATGTACAAAAAAGTGAGGCATATTTCAATAAGCCATAATAAATGTAAATTTATATCCCAGACACATGATAATCAAAATGCCAGAAATTCAGTGACAGAAAAGAATATTAAAAGCTGTTGCAGAAAAGAAACAGATCACTTATAAAGAAAACCTCATTAAAATCAGAATATTTCTCAACACATACCATCAAGCCAAGAAGAGCTTCGAGTAAAGTATCGTAGGTCCTTAGAGGAAACAACTCCCAACCCAGATTGATGTTCCCTGCAAAACAACTAAAGAAATCCATAGTAACACAATTACACTTATAAAGTGTACACTTATAAAGTGTACTGTCAGGTCTAGATAGAGACAAAAATGACCACAACTTCAAGAAAAACAGAAAGGATCTACAAAGCAGACCAAGCAACTAGTCAGAGGGGAACAGTGGAGAACCTACAGCAGTAAAAAGGATGTCACAAAGATAATCAAACATATATCAGTTATGAAAAGCCTCAGTTCACTAATGAAAAGAAGCAGACTGGGCTTGTGAGATAGCTTGGGAGCATAGGTTCCTGCATGCAAGTGCAAGGTCCTGAGTTTGATCCCCGGTACCAAAAATTCAAAGAAACAAACAAGCAAACTGGCAGATTGATCAAGAGACAATATGCTGTAAACACACTTCACTCAAAACGAAATTTATAGACAAGAATTCAAATGATTGGAAAAACATATGTCGTATGACAAGAACCCAGATAATTCAGGGGTAGTTATTCTGGTTGCTGACAATCTGAACTTTAAACCAAAACTGATCAAATGAGGTAAAGAATCTAATTATGTATTTGTTAATGGAAAGATAGAAGAGGAAGAGATAACAATGATAAACACATGCATCCAATGAAGAAGCACCAAACAATGTAAGAAATGGAGTTTTAGCAAAGGTCTAACTCACAGTGGGTCCAATGGGTCATCGACCCCAACCTGTAGTTATTTCCCTCATTCAAGAATGTATAATTGCAACAGACATACTTAGTACTTGACAGAATCCTCCCATTGGTCCCATAACCTATCACGTGAGGGCTACTATGGTTGGAAAGGCCAAATGGAAGCTGTTAGAGTTGACCTTGCCTGGTTCAACAGTGATCCAAAAGCAGTACCACATTCCTAGAGGAACTGTAGAGATGAGCGCCACCATCCAGGACTTGAAGGATGCAGGGGTGGTGGTCCCCATCACATCTCCGCTTACCTCCCCCATTTGACCTGTGCAGAAGACAGATGGGTCCTGGTGAATGACTATAGATTACCATAAACCGAACCAGGTGGTGACCCCAATTGCAGCTGTGGTACCAGATGTTGTTTCCTTGCTTAAGCACATGAGCACATCCTCTGGTAGTCGGTACATAGCTGTTGATTTGGTAAATGCCTTCTTCTCCATACCTATCCATAAGGACTATCAGAAACAATTTTCTTTCAGCTAGCAAGACCACAAATATACCTTCACTGTCTTAACACAAGAGTTTATTGTCTCTCCTGCCCTGTGTCATATCTTAGCTCATAGGAGCCTGGATCACTTTTCTCTTCCTCAAGATATCACACTGGTCCATTACATTGATGATGTCATGCTGAATGGGCCTGGTGAGCAGGAGGTGGCAGCCACTGTGGATTTGTAAGTGCAGCATTTGAGAGGCAGAGGATGCAAACGAAATCCCATGAAATTGAAAGCCCTTTTACCTCAGTGAATTTTCTGTGACTCCAGTGGTGCGTTGCATGTGGAGATATTTCTTCTAAAGTAAAAGATGAGTAGTTGTGTCTGGCTGCCACCATGACCAAAAAAAAAAAAGGCACAGTGCCTCGTGGGCTTATTTGTCTTTAGAGGTAACATATTCCTCACTTAGGTAGGTTCCTATGGCCCAATTACTGAGTGACTGAGAAACCTGCTAATTTTGAGTGGGGCCCAGAGCAGGAAAATTCCCTACGTATCCAGGCTGCTATTCAGGTTTCTCTGCCTCTCAGATCATGTGAACCAGCAGATCCAATGGTAGATTAATTATCAGTAGTGGATAAGAATGCTGGTTGGAGTTTCTAGAAGGCCTGCGTAGGTGAATTGCAGTGGAGTCCTTTAGGATTTTGGAGTAAGGCTCTGCTATCATCTACAGACAACTACTGTCATTGAGAAACAGCTCTCTCTCTCTCTGCTACTGGGCCTTAGTGGAAACTGAACACTTGACTATGTGACACCACCATGAGATCTGAGTTGCCTATAATGGCCTGGACCTTATCTGATTAGTCAAGTGGTAAGGTTGGACATGCTCACCAACAGTTCATCATTAAATGGAAGTGGTACATTCATGTTTGAGACAGGGCAGGTCCAGAGGGTACAAATATATTATACGAGGAGGAAGTTGCCCAGATACCTGTGGCTCCTATACTTGTTGTATTGCCTTCTGTTTTCCAGCATGCACCTATGGTATTGTGGGTTACACAATATAATCAGTTGTCAGAGTAAGAGAAGACTACAGCCTGGTTTATGGATGGCTTTGTCTCTATGCAGGCATCATTTGCAAGTGGACAGCTGTAGCATGACAGTGGTCAGAACTTTGCGGAGCGCATCTGGTACTACATTTCACCTAGAGAATGAAATGGCCAGATGTGCCACTATATACTGACTCATGGGCCATAGGCAATGGTCTGTCTGGATGGCTAGGAACTTGGAAGAGGCATGATAGGAAAATTGATGGCAAGGATATTTGGGAAAGAGGTATGTTACTAGTTCTCTCCATATAGGCAAAGGGTGTAAACATATTTCCTTCTTTTTATTTATTGTTATTTTTTGGAGGAACTGAGGATTGAACTCAGACCCTTGCACTGCCAGGGTAGCATTTATTCCACTAGGTCATCTCCTGGCCCACATATGAACACTCACTGAAATGTAACATCAGCAGAAGAGGACTTTAATAATCAAGTCGATGAGATGATTTGGTCTGTGGATAGTAGCCAACCTCCCTCTTCAGATCCCTGTCATTGCTCAGTGGGACCATGAACAGAGTGGCCATGGTGGCAGGGATGGAGGCTATGCATGGGCTCAACAACATGGACTCCCATTCACCAAAGCTAATCTGGCTGCAGCCACTGCTGAATGCCCAATATGCCAGCAACAGAGACCAACCCTGAGTCCCCAATATGGCGCCATTCCCCGGGGTGATCAGCCTTCGATCTGGAGGGAGGTTGGTTATATTGGACCACTTCCATCATGGAAGGGGCTGCGCTTTGTACTCACTGGTATAGACACATATTCTGGATATGGATTTGCCTTTGCTGCATGGAAAGCTTCTGCCCAAACTACCATGTGTGGACTTACAGAATGCCTTATCCACTGCCATGGAATTCCACACAGTGTTGCTTCTGACCAAGGAACACATTTTATAGCCAAAACAGTGAAGCAATGGGCTCATGCTCATGGAATTCACTGGTCCTACCATGTACCTCGGCATTCAGAAACAGCTGGAATGACAGAATGGTGGAATGGTCTTTTGAAGATGCAGTTACAGCGCTATCTAGATGGCAATAGGTTACAGGGCTGGGATAAGATACTTCTACACACTGTATAGGCTTTGAATCAGCCCCCCCTCTATGATATGTCTCCCATAGCCAAGATTCTTAGGTCCAGGAATAAAGGGAAGGGGTATAATAACGGTACCTCTCACCATTACCCCTTGTTATTCCACTAGCAAAATTTTTGCTTTGTGTCCCCAAAACTTCTATTCTGATAGACTAGAAATTCTAGTCCCAGAGGGCATAAGGCTTCTACCAGGAAGCACAACAATGATACCTTTGAACTGGAAGCTCAGATTTCCCCCTGGTCATTCTGATCTCCTTATGATTCTGAGGACACAACTAGAAAAGGAATCACAGTGTTGTCAGGAGTGATTGACTCAGACTATCAAGGAAAAATTCGATTACTACTTCACAGTGGAGGAAAGGAAGACTATACATGGAGTGCAAGGTATTCCTTGGGGTGCCTCTTATTATTGCCATGCCCTTACTGAGGTGAATGGGAAACTATAACAGTCTAATACAGGCACAATGATGAATGGTCCAGAGACTTCAGGAATGAAAGTATAAGTCGCTCCATCAGGGGAAGAACCAAGATCTGAGGTAATTGCTGAGGGCCAAGGGACTACAGAATGGATAATAGAATAATGTTGTTCTAAATACCAGGTAAAACCCTGTGATCAGCTATAATGAAGGGGATTAAAATTGTGTCATTTCATGCCTATATATTGTGTTATAAAATAATGTGAATAGATTTAGTGCCAGTTCTTAAGCTTTATTATAATTATGTTAATGTTGAAGCATAAGCGTCAACAGAAAACAAAACCTTACCTTCTATTGCTATAAGAGTGTTAGTGCATTTCTGTTTTTATGCAAGATAATATAGTTATAATAATGTAGCCACTGTTGTATGCTTATCTCTGTATCTGGAGACTGATTTGAAGAAATATTTCTAGTCACCAAGTTGAGAAGGGGAGGTTGTAGTGGTCAATACATTATATCAAATTGGGTCCATGGCCTGCAGTTTTCACACTCTGGGCTGTGAGGGGCACACGCCAGAGTAACTTAGCACAAACAGAGGTTAAGGAAGAATTCAGCATTCCACTTCCTTGGATGGACTTCAGTCTGCACAGTCAGCTTGGACTTTATCTCCTGGCTTCCAGCACAGAGTCTTCAGCCTCCAGATTTGATCCTTCAGCATTCTTCAGTCTTCTGTTGCAGACCCAATGACCGACCATTAGATGTTGTTAGAGACCGTTGGAAACCATTAGAGACGATTAGAGATGGAGCACTGCTGTGAATATAGAACCTTGGGACGGAATCCTTCAGTTGGTGGTGTGCAAACTCTCTGGACTCACTTCCTCCTCTGACTGTGTGACTGGCACAAGATGTGTTATACCGGTTCCTTGAATGATGTCTGTTTCTCTAGTACAACTCTCACTGAAACACTACCCATACAGTGTAATGAGATTGGTTTTGGTTTATGCATATATGTAGAGGACGCATATTCATTATTTCATCTGTTTACAAATGTTTCACCCCCATTCTCAGATTTACCTCCTCAGCTCACTATGTTGAATTGCTATTTTTTGTTATATCTTATTCATTTATTTAAAATATTTAATATTAGCACAAACATGAGATAAGTACTTTTTGAAAAACGTTATTTTATTCTGTTGTACCATTCATTTGACATTTTCTTATGGCTGCATCAGATGGACTTCTCTGTTTAGGGTTTTCAGAAACCCCATCCTGCCTTTCACACTGATTGGGCTAGTTTGCTCTACCTTAGAAAGTGCAGAAGGCCGGTTTCCCTCTCATGCTTGCCAGCATTTCATTGATTCTGTATTTGTAGTGCTGGGCATCTTGTCTGGTTTGCGATGGAATCTCATTGTTTTCATGAGCATTTCCATAGTTGCTAAATAATGTAAATAGTTTTTGTTGACTTTCTGCATATTTCTAAATTCTTTTTAAGAATTATCTGCTAAATTCATTTACCCTTTAATGACGGGGAATATTTTTCTTTTATTGCATTAATGTTTCGGCTAAGACACCATTGCCCTCTGTCGGAGGGGTCACGAGCTCTGACTCCCTTCCACCCTGTAGGTTGCTTCTTCATTTGGTTGTATACTTTGTTGTGTAAGAGCTGCTTGACTTCATGCAGTCCCTTTTGATGATTATATACATTACTTCCTGTGCTATAAGGTGCTCTTCAGAAAGTCTGTGTGACTGCTTACAACTTGTAGGGTAAGCACTGAAAAGACACACATACTTATAGAGGAAGGGGGTGAAGAGATGACAAGGAAGGTAGGCAAAGAGTGTCCTATATTTTCCTCCAACAGTTTTCAAGATTCCAGACTTACATTTTATCTCTGATCCATTTTGATTTTGGTCTTTCATAGCAGACAGGGATCCAATCTCTTGTCATCTGCATGTTTATATTCATGTGTTCACTGGCTTTCATTAAACAGGCTGTCACTTTTCCAGAAGATAATCTTGGTCTTTTCTTCAAAAATCATATGGCTAGAGGAAACTGTCATTATTTGTGTGTTTGTGTATTTTCTGTCTAACATCACCGATATGCATATTTGGCGTTTTGATAGCATTAAGTATGAATGCGTGTGGTGTGTGTGTGTGTGTGTGTGTGTGTGTGTGTGTGTGCGTGTGTGTGTGTGTGTTTCCATCTTGGCACTAGAATTTAATTTGAAAGTGAGAGCCGGGCGTGGTGGCGCAGGCCTGTAATCCCAGCACTTGGGAGGCTGAGGCAGGAGGATTGTTGTGAGTTCGAGACCAGCCTGAGCTACAAAGTGAGCTTAAGGCCAGCCTGAGCTGCATAGTGAGACCCTGCCTCAAAAAGACAAAAAAAAAAAAAAAAAAAAAAAAAAAAAAAATTTGAAAGTGAGTAGCAAGATCCCTTCAAAATTGTTCTTTTGACTCAGGAATTTTTCAGTGTTTGTAGTTTCAATATGATTCATGGTTGCTTTTTTTGTACATTAGTGAAGAATGTGTTATTTTAATAAAAATCACATTCAATGTACAGATCACTTTGGGTAATAGGTCTTTTTAATTGTGTAAATTCTATTAATATATGAACATTTGAGTTTTCTTGAAGTCATATATTTTCAAGTATTTTAAGTTTTTTATAATGTTAGTCTTTTGTATTTGTATTATAATACATTTGTATTATAACACAGTTGCCTTAATTTCAGTGAGTCAGGCAGCCATATGCCATTTCTTATTCCTTTATGTAAGCTCTTTGCCTACCTTCCTTGTCATCTCTTCACCCCCTTCCTCTATAAGTATGTGTGTCTTTCCATCCACTGGACTTAGGGTTGATTATTACTTGGCATTGCAGAGACTTTAGTCTCCTTATCAGAAAATTTACTTATGGTCATTCTATTTTTCTAAATTAGACAGGTATAGCAATAATATTTTTAAGACATATTTTTAGTGTATCCTTCAGATTCTGACATATTATCATTTAATTATAGAGAATTTTGAGTTTTTCCTTTAATATGGTGAATGCCCATTGCTTATTCAATAGTGTACTGTTTTCAATCATTGCGTTGGACTTATTCTGGGTTTCTATTTTGTTGTTTGTTTGGCAATTTTTCATGTTTGGATACTATAGAATATCTGAGATTGTTTTAATTTTTCAGGTCATTAACACAAACCTTATGAGATTAAAATGTTATTTGTTTTCAATAAATGTCCACAGGATGCTAAAAATCAAACATATTGTTCTGCTTTTAAATGAAAATTCTATAGGATTCTTTAAGTCTACTTGAATTCCAACATAGTTTATGGTGCTGGGGAAATAAATGGCTTGGTAGAGTAGGTGCTTCCCTGCCAAGCACAAGGGCCAGAGATCAATCACTGGTTCCACCAAAAAAAAAAAAAAAAAAAGAGAAACATTAACTCTTTTCTCTTTGCTTTGTTATTTTTGTTAATAGTAGACTATATATTTGTCAGAGTTCAAGACTGAGGACAACTACCTCATTGCATTGCATAACATGTGACCTCATATATATTTGTGTGTTGGAGTTTGTCAGTCACTGGGAATGGAGAGTGGAAGTCTGTTCTGTGAAAATATTTTAGGAGCCCTTATCTCAGTGATGTGTCTTTTACTGTGGATCTCAGCCTTAACACACACAGGGCAGGCAACCCCTTGCTACTCAACTTTAGCATTAGATTGAATTATTTGCACCATTTAAGGAGAGAAGAGCTATCAGCAAAGTCCAAACTGAAGAACAAACCATTATAGGTACCTGAATTCATAAGGAATATTATTAGGAACTCACAAAGAGTATGCACTCAACATCAGATAGGGCCAGGGCCAAATATGAGGACACATTACAGCTGTGGGTGGAGATGCTTTCCTGGAAGGACAGACTTTAAAATACAAGAGATGCAAGGCCTACACTAGAGATAAACACTACAGACTGATATTCTAAAATGGCACCAATCACTTCAGTGGGGCTTCAGGAAGAATCTCTGATCCATGCCCTCTGGGAAATGTCCTCCTTCGCTCCATGCACACGGGCACCATGCCTTGCTTGCCCACTGTGTCATAAGCAGCTATAGTTGTAGCCATGTGAGCTGGTTAGAGTTTGTCCTACATTGTACCTGTTTGGGGATTTTGTTCTAGCAAATGTTCCCTGTAAAGTGAGTCCTTGACCAAATACTCAGGATGCCTTTAGTCTCTCTTAGATAATTGCTTTCCTTGCTCCAATAAATATTACCTGCTCTTACCCTCCTTTTCCTTATAATTCAATCTTGATTTAAATGTCTAGCACCTCAGGATTTATACTCTCTCTCTTACATTATTTGGAGGTCCTGTTTCATTCCTGTATCAAAACCATACATCCACATATAATTGAAAACATCTTCAAATATTTTTCCAAGTGTGGGACCTGGGAGATGGCTCAGTGGAGTAAGTGCTCTCCTGGCAAGCAGAAGTACCTGAGTTCAATCCCTGGCTCTGGAAAAAAAAATCCCAAATGTTTCATCTAAAGAAAGAGCAAAAAGGTGAAAGAGGCAAGGGGGAACATGGGCCTTAATAAGAATATTTATGCATTAGAAATAAAGCAGGGAGGGGATATTTGAATGACTATGAGAACTGAGGAAGTAAGAAAGAAAGGAAAGGAATATAAATGGAACAAAATATAGGGAGACTAAAACATAATACAGTAGCTCATCTGTGTGTCTGGTGAGATGCTTGTGGGTTAATGGGGTCTGTATGCAAGGAAAGGTCTCAGCAGGTTTCCTGGATATTCCTAACTGGATATTTCTAGCTGCTGCTCCCCACTTAAGCACAATGTAGTGGAGTTGGTGTGTGAAGGGACTATATAAATTATTCCATATTTTTTTTTCTCATTGAAGGATAAATATCAGCCAGAGAGATGGCTCAGTGGAATAAGCGCTTCCCTGGCAAGCACAAGGGCCTGAGTTCAATCCCTGATTCTGCAAAAATAAATAAGTAAATAAGAAGGATAAATATCCTACTAAATGAGATGCTTAACCACTAGCTGTACAATGCATAAAAGATATTATTAAACAACTTATAAATTGCAGAAATAAAGCCCTGGAAATGACAGGCTGGCCAACCTAAGAATGTGTGCATAAGCAACGGCAGCCAAAGTTAGAATGCTAGTGCCTGAGGTGCACCTCAGTGTTTCCAGAGAACCCATCAGGTTGTGACGAGTTCCAGGTATGGACCAGGGAGGTCAGGTCTCTACTATTTTGATTAAACAAACCTGAAACCACAAGTTCACTGTTGTTACTCTTTTCTAAGTGTCCCACGCAGATTGCACAGAGAAGCTTTTTATCTTTCATTTGTCTTTTTTGTTGTGGCTTCATGCTCCCCTCCCTCTTTAAATGTGGTCCCTTTAATTCCTTCTGGCTGAATTAATGATCCTGCTAAGCTGGTCAGGCAGCAAAGCTTCAATGCACATCCCCACAGCATGCAAGCAGGAAACAGTGTGAAGTAAATCTTACTATTAGAAAACAGCACAAAACAATAGAAACCTGTAGCAACAAAAGCTGCAGTTTAAGTCAAACACTTAGCATACATGGGGATTATGCCTCCTGGTGGGAGCTCACCTGACACAGCATCTCTGCTTTGGGAAGGAGGGCGATGCGACAGCAGAGTATCTGCTTAGTCTGTGAGCAGATCCTGACAAGGACTCCAAGATCTTTAAATACGCAGCCTTTGCTCTCAGATGCCTCACTGTGCAAGACCCACTGCCACTCTGTTGAGTCTGAATAACTCTGATAGATCCACAGTTCAGATTATGTTTTGTCATAACATAGACCAGATGCTTTCCACTCTATGTAATAAGACCATTTAGCTTTTGCTTAAATAAACATATTTATTTGGATTCAGTGATGCTGACAAAGTCACACATTCTATTGATCAATGAATATGATAGGATACATATATATTTAATTTTGGTTATTTATTTTTAAAAGTATTTAGTACAGGGTCTCACTACATAGATCAGATTCATAGTGATCCCTCATGCTTTTTAGCCTCCCAAGTGCTGGGATTACAGGCACACGACATCGTGCCCAGTCTCATTTGCCAACTCAGTGTGCCCTGGGGGTTGGGGCCATCATGGCACACCAGCAACTGAACCCCCAGCCACTGCCTCTGCCTAAGTAGGTGCTTTAACTCGCTGAGCTCAGTGAATACAGGAAAATTATGTCATATAAAAATAATTGGAGAATGGAAACTGGAGAGTGGAAATGGACCATAACTCCATTTCAAATTACTGATTTTTTTTTTATTGATGAAAGAAGAGTCCTGAAAATATATTGAGCAATAAATACTTAAAAGATTCTTTACCCTAATCACAAAGAAAAACAGTTGGGAATATCCACAAATATGGAATCTAGAAAAGACAGATATTGGAGGTAGAAAAAAGATTCAAAGTAATATTGATGTAAAAAAAAAAGTCATAATTTGGTACTACTTTGCAAATTTGAGAAAATGCAGTCCATTTAAAAATATTTGGCTAAAATTATTAACAATCTTAAATTATCAAAGCATTAATCAAACTAATTCTTAAAATACAGATATTGTACCATAGACACTTAACATGATGCAATATATTGAATTCTTTTTAAAAAGCCCTGGATTTTTAAAAATAAATACTTATAATCATGTTTGGCGTAAAATATATAGTATAATAGTTGTCTCAGAAGTTATATCCTGTATTCTTCTTATGCTATGGATTACTGCTGGGAAGATAACACTGTAAAAAGTATAAGTTATTGAAACTGTACTATAACTCAGCTTTGGAAAAAATAGGCAGGTATGCAGCTATATTCTGTGAATTCATCTGCTTTAATAGTATTTGTGCACGGAGTATCATGTATGCACCTTGTGCAACAGAAGGTCACTACAAAAACGATGTGCAATGTATAAAATGTTCTGCTTTTTTATTGAAGAACAAATAACAATAGGACAGTTTCAAGGCAAATTAACAGGACAGATTTAATAAATTAATACATTGAAAAATGTTTTTGTAATGTTTTGGTGTCATACAAGTTGCATACATGATATTATACTTACAGACATTATTATAGCAGATGTCTCTAATCAGTGAATTAAGAGAGTGCAGCTATATACCGATCTTATTTCTCTATAGCTGATTTATATCACAGATTCAATAATTAATACTTTCCACCTTATCTCCCCAGTGTCTGTCCATAGTACTAGAAGTCAAGATAATATCTTGTCCAATCACTATTAGTGCAAATCTTGCTTCTCATAGAATTATGCAGAAGCATGGCATATTTATCCTAACTGTACTGTTTATACACACATCATGATTCTTCCTTTGTATCCCCCCCCTTTCTTTGTCTAGACCTGTCAAAGAAGAGCACTCCATTGTCATTAAACCAATTTAGGTGCCTGAACTCAGTGACACAATCCAATACAGTCCAGCATTCCATAATAATAGTGAGTTATGTAAAGAAGTTGTTGACTGTAGCCAGTTACAGCTCCACTTATCGTTATGGCCCCATGTTGCATACCTCATTTTTATACTTTTCTGCTGGATGGTTAAGACCAACATAGATCAAGATCTATATATGAAAAGAAGTAGCTTTTGATTCTGATGAGGTCAGTAAAGTCCCCTCAAGGTTTATCTTTAATCCTGTACCTTACTCTGCAGATCCTTTGTCTGTGTCATCCATGTGGATGAGTCACGGCCAATGCTTGACCAGATTGCTCTCTGTGAGAGCCTGAGAGAAAGTTTTCTCTCCATGTGACTCTCCCCAGGCACACTGTACACCATCAATCTCTTTCCTCTGTGGCTCCATAATCTCCTTGATCAGAAAATTTGGAGCTCACCTGAGTTTCGTGATGTTGCAGTACAGGTTCTCCTATGTCCTGAGTCTTCGCTGACCTTGAAAGGCTAGGGCCAAAATGTTGGCTGGCCTTGTGGCTCTTCTATTTCTCTAATTTTGATCTGCGAACTTAGGTTGTTAACTGTCCAGAAGAACAGCTGATTAGTACCCGGCAGTATATGCCATTCAGTTTGCCCTAACTCTCTGACTAAATTCTTTTCAGTTGTATATTTCTCTTTGTAATTTTCCTTTTGATTTCTCATACTAGGGAGACCATACAATATTTGCACATGGCTGTCTAGTTTATGTCACTTATGAATATATATGTAATTGGCATCTACTTGAGTATAAATGCTTCAAACTTATCATTCTTAACAGCTGAGTAATACTCCATTATATAGAAATACCACATCTTTTTCAACCATTCCTCATGTGATACACATTTTGGTTGTTTCCAAGATTTTGCTATCACACATTGTGCTGCTATAAACATAGGTACACAAATATCACTATGATACAATGTTTTCAGTTCCTCTGGGAAAATTTCCAGTAGGGGGATAGCCGGCTTGAATGGGTTTTCTAGTCTTACTCTTTTGAGGAGTCTCCACACTGACCTCCACAATGGTTGTACCAGTCTACATTCCCACCAACAGTGGAAAAGTGTTGCCTTTTCCCCACAACCTCGCCAACATTTGTTGTTGATTTCCTTATAATAGCCATTCTTTCCATAGTGAGATGGTATCTGCATTTCATGGATGGCTAGCGATGTGGAGCATTTTTTCATATATTTATTCGCTTCTTTAATTTCATCGTCTGAGAAGTGTGTGTTCATCTCAGATGCCCATTTCTGAATTGGGTCTTTAAATTTGAGAGCCCTGTTATATCTTACTTCTTTATATATTCTAGACAGCAGACCTTTATCTGATTGCTTATTAGTTAGGATTTTTTCTATATTTATGGGTTGTCTTTTCACTTTGTCGACAATTTCTTTTGATGTGCAGAAATTCCTTAAGAAGAGTTGATCCCAGTTGGTGATTCTTTCAAATGTTTTCCATGTGAATATATGTTTGTTCATGAACTCTTTACCTATCCCTATGTGTTCAAGAGTTCCTGCTACTTTCTTTTCCAGGAGATTGAGTATTTCTGTTTTAATATTTAGATCTTTAATCCATTTTGACTTTAACGTAGTGCATGGTGATAGAGCTGGGTCAAGTTTTAGTTTTCGGCATGTAGAAAGCCATGTTTTCCAGCACCATTTGTTAAAGAGGCTATCTTTCTTCCAGTAAGCTTGTTTGGCCCATTTGTCAAAGATCAGATGGCTGAGTGTGTTTGTACATGCCTCTGGGTCTTCTAATCCATTCCATTGATCCTCAGTTCTATTTCATTGCCAGTACCACGTTGATTTTATCACAGTGGCTTTGTAGTATAATTTCGAATCAGAAATTGTGATGCCTCCTGCCTTGTCTCATTGGCTAAGACTGCCTTTGCTATTCTAAGTATTTTGTGGTTCCAAATAAACTTTAGGAACGATTTCTCTAGGTCTGGGAGGTTTGTTAGTGGCAGTTTGATAGGGATTGCATTAAATCTGTGCAACAATTTTGGGAGTCCCACTAATTTGATTTGGAACTGTCTCATTGCTACTTGTTCTTCAATAAAAAATAAAAAAAAAATTTAAAAAGAAGTTAAAATAAAATAGGTTGGTTGGATAATGCAACAATACCTAATAAAATTACTTCCTGATATGAATGGGAAATTTTAAACTCACATTGGAAATAGACATACATTTTTTTTGAAACAAGATTTGTGTCCCTACTCTATCTACTGTATGGAAATGCCACATCTTCTAAATTAATTGTCATTTCCTGCCTTTTCAAATGTTTTACTTAAAAAGTACAATGAGTGAGGCAAGCATGAGAAATATTAATTTATTTTCAAAGAGTCCTAAAAACCTGAAGGCACCAAGAAAAAGGCAAAGCAGCAGCTGGCTGAGGCCCCAGCCACCGAGCAGAATGGCCAGGCTGCGTCATGGCTCACGGGGACACATTTGGCAGCTAGCATTGCTCACAGATGTGTGCGTAGGGAAATTAAAAAATTCAATTTCACAATTTAGTGCACTGAGAACCTCAGTTTTGCATAATTTACTGAATAGAACTTAATTTTATAAGTTTACGTGACAGAGACGTTATTACATATTAGACTCTAAAGTAAACAGAGATATTACCAAAGATTATAAAGAAATTACAGAAAGTATGTAAAATATGCATCCATATAATGCATAACCAGTAATCTAGAAAAGCATGCAGAAAACTAACAACAGATAAAATGTCTTTCTTTAATAATGATTTTTCAAATTATCTACAATATCAAGCTATATCTTCTTATACTGTAATTCTACTTCCATGTATTTTCTAACTCAGAGTTTAAAATTGGTATATGCTGCCTTATTTTTAACTGTACGAATACAAATTAAACTGAACAAAATGAATTGGTAAAGCATAAAGAAATACTATTTAGAAATATTTCCTACATATTTTATCAAATATTTTAGGGGATGCTGGGGAGATGGCTCAGTGAAATAAGTGCTTCCCTGGCAAGTGGAAACATCTGAGCTCAGATCCTGGTTAAGCAAAAATAAAATAAATAAATAAATAAATAATAGGAACCAGAGCCTTATGCTGTTCATTGCCAGCATTAATTTTATTATGCCAACAGTTTTATATCCATGTTCTGAAAGCTATGAAACCATTAGATACTGCGTGCAGATGGGAATGCTCAAACTAGTTATTTCAGTAAGTTATTGCAGGTAGAACATGAGAGAATTCCTCACTTAGAATCCAAATGGGGACATCTTGATTTTAAAGCCATTGCCCCACACCTGTCTTCTGATAATCTTTCCCACAAAATGACATGAAAAATGAAATTCCTTCACATAACAAAATTCTATACTACTTGATTTTGTTGAAAATTGCGTACACATACATATTATTTTTTCCACTGTAAAATGGTCTTTCATTTATATAAATGATCCTGCAAAAATAAATATGATGAGTTCATCCTCATAGATCTCACTGCAGGACCAGGCTAATATTGAGGGAACTGTCTCAGAAAAAAGGATGCTTTTTTCAATTTGTATAAATGAAGTACCATTCTGTAGTGAAAAAAGCATATATATATATATATAACTACGCTATTTTGTATATACAGGTATATGTATAGCTACATATACCTGTATATACAAAATAGCGTAGTTATACAGCTACTTTCTCTTAGTTCAATGAGAAGAAAGTTTTGAACTAATAGTGTTTAGACAAGCTATTATGCCTGCATCTTATACTATGAATAACTACTAGAAAGACAATATGCAAGACATTAATTATTGTAACTGTCCAACTAACACTCAGTGCCAGAGCCATGTAGATCAATTGCTTAGCTTTTAAATGCCAACATGCATGAGCTCAAGCTGGTTGGAGGATCAGTGAAGTTGTAATGGGGTAATTTTCAATGGTTCCTCTATCTGCTCAAAGAGTGAGGTATCTGTTGATTTGGGGAAATGTCCTCACACTATGATTTGTCTTTATGAGAAATACAAATGTAAAAATAGTTGAAACATTAAAATGAAGGAGACAGAGGGAGGAAATATGAAGATGCATCATTGGCGATGAGGAAGGTGGGGGGAATAAGGGGAGCTGAAAATGTCCAAGATGCAATGAATATAGATGCCAACTGCTCCCCACAGCCTCAGTTATTTTGCAAGAAGAGCACAGACTGATACATTTTCCATATACTGGCATGATTTTGGGGTTGCTGTCTCTTGTCTGACATTTTTGGCCATACTGTAGGTGAAATTTCATTCTCGTTTTACTTAGTCTAACTTTTCCTCTTCTATTTCCTCTGGGAGAAACCCTACAATCACTAAGGAAATGCTTAGTGACAGGACAGGAGTAATAAGATACATTTGTATGAAATGTATCAGGTATATGATAATTATACTGTATATTACATACATCAATGTATTTACTTTCTCTGGTCACTTCTCAAAGAAATAATGATACTGTTTACTTTTAGCACAAATGAGAAAAATGCTTACAAAATTTTATTTTATTTTATTTTATTTATTTATTTTATTTATTTATTTATTTTTTGTCTTTTTGAGACAGGGTCTCACTATGCAGTTCAGGCTGGCCTTAAGCTCACTTTGTAGCTCAGGCTGGTCTCAAACTCACAACAATCCTCCTACCTCAGCCTCCCGAGTGCTAGGATTACAGGCATGCCACCACCATGCCGGGCTTCATACAAAAATTTTAAATACTTTGCTTCAAGCAACGCAGCTCTTTGTTGTTCATATGTTTTTATTTTTTGAATAATTTTATTGAGAAACAAATAGCAATGAGAGAGGTTTACAACGGATTACTAAAACATTTTCAATAATTCATACACTGCATATTGCTGTGTTAGTCTTTATTCATTGCACAAGATACAAACATGATATCCTGTCCAAACACTATTAGAATAAACCTCTCTATTCTGTGAATTAAGAGAATAGAGCTGTATATGTATCCCAACTATTTTGACTATACAGATAGAAAATGGTCATTCATTTCTATCAAACTTTTTTGGTTAATGTTGTCAGAGAAGGGTATTCCATTGTCATTTAAATACTGTAGGTGCATGAATACAGCAAAATATCCTAATGTAGTCCCATAGTACATAACAGTAATAAGTTGTCCATAAGACGGGCAATGTCTGAAGTTTGTTTTTTTTTTTACTTTTATTTTATTGAAGTACAAATATTGATGAGACAGTTTTAAGATACCTTGACTGTAGGAGACACTTTCTGGTCCTCGTCTCAGTCCAAGAAACCAATATTTGTAATCCCAAAGTTACGTTATTGGAATCCCATCAAGTTGATTCCAATCTACCACTTTCCATGCAGCCCACGGCGAAAATGAGGACACTAAATTATATTTTTAATCATCGGGAGTCAAGGGGCTCTAAGTCCTGCCATGACATGGCTTTCCAGAACCAAGAGAGCGACCCAGGGCCTCACCGGGTTTTTATTCAGTGAGGGAGTGGCTTGCGGATTGACTGAGAATTGTGGGAAGTAGGTGAATACTGTGAGCTGAGCTAAGTGGGTGGCCTACATTTACCTCTGCCATATGCAGAGAGGATATGCAGAAAGAGTAATCCGCATTATATAGTATTTAATGTTTTAGGAAGTCTAGGGCTTCAGCTTTGATGTAGTCTTTCAAACCCCAGGAAGTCATAGCCCCTATCTCAAGGCTCGATCCCAGCTGGCAGCGCGGAGCATTAGCTCTACTGTCCTGTCTCCGAGACCTGGCTCACATTAAGGAGCAGCAGGCTTACCAGGGAAACATGCATGCCACCTTCAAAGACTATCACCAGCACCTCAGCCAGACCAATACACATTGCTTAAGGCCAATTGAAGGAGAAGCAGAAGTCCTAGCCAGCTCTGTACATAACAATATGAGGAAATAGAATCAGACTCAGTCAAAATGGAGACAGTCGCTTTTCTTTCAAGGAGAGCTGCTCAGGTGGTCCCCCACACTTGACAAGATGGATTTGATAAATTAATACATTGCAAACTGTTTTCATAATGTTTTGGTATCATAAAAGGTGTATACATGATATTATACTTACAGACATTATTATACTGTATGTCTCTTATCAGTACATTAAGAGATGGGGCTGGGGAGATAGCTCAGTTGAATAAGTGCTTGGCTGGCAAGTGCAAGGGCCTGAGTGAGTTCAATCCCCGGCTCCGCAAAA
>PVKA01013211.1:0-23753 GCA_004027165.1 Ctenomys sociabilis
CAGGCTGGCCTTAAGCTCACTTTGTAGCTCAGGCTGGTCTCGAACTCACAACAATCCTCCTGCCTCAGCCTCCCGAGTGCTGGGATTACAGGCATGCACCACCACGCCCAGCTACAAAAGTTATATTTCTTGTTATATAGGTCTTGTTTTATCTCGGTCTTAACCATCCAGCAGAAAAATATAAAAAAACATGGTATAAAAAGTAAGGCCATATTAATATGCTGAGCTGTAAAAGGCTCAAGTCAACAACTTCTGACATTGCCAGTCATGCAGATAACCCTTTACTATTAGTCACTCCTACACTTAAACTGTAAGCATTTTTAATAATGCTAGCACATAATATTATAAAGTAACAATAAAAGTAGTATATAATAGAAATACAAAAACTGTGAGTGTGCAAAAAACTGAAAGTGAAATTTAAAAAGTAACATATATTTACCTAAAGTAGAGAAAAATATATTAATAAAATCTGATGTAAGTGATGCAGAGTAAAACTATTATTTATAAAGCATGTCATCAACCCAAAGAAGATCTCTCCATTTCCTGAGTTCTTTATTTGAAAATTTACAATCTATTACTAAAAATATTTTCAGTTAAAAAATGAAGTATCTTCTGAAATCATGGTATTCTACTGTATGTGTGCTATATTTTCTTCTCTGGAGTATGGACTTAGTCCACAGGGAGATACTCAGTGTACATATGGAATTGGAATTCTGGCTAATGCTACTCCTATCAGCTTTTCTAGGTCATGTAAAAAGTAAGGTAAAAATTTATAATGCAAACTGTACTTGTTTGGCTAGAGAGATAGCTCAGCCATCTAAGCACCTGCCTGGCAAGGGCAAGGACCCAGGTTTGATCCCTGGTACCACATCCAGTACAGGCTCTGAAACCAGGAGTGGTGGTGAAAACATGTAATCCCAGCTCTGGAGAGGCTAAGATAGAAGGATCACTGAAAGTCTGAGCTGCATAGTGAGTCCTTGTACAAAAATAGAAAACTTTACTTGTTATTTAAATGTCCTTTTAGCCTAGCTGATCTCCAACACCAATTACATCGTGCTAAATGATTACCCTCTTGTAAATATCCTGACATAGCCTGAAATATTCATTTTTACATATTGTTCCAAAAGGAAGAAAAACTTGGATATACTTGACAAAAACGTGACTCACCCAGTTTCTGGATTATTCACATTGCCTGTTGCTATCTGACCAAGACACAGAAACTCACAGTAATTCTACCCACTAAATTTGCTCTCTGTGAAAGCCTGAGAGAAAGTTTTCTCTCCATGTGACTTTCCTTATGCACACTCTAGATCATCGATCACATTCTCTGTGGCTCGACTGAAATGAGGTGTGTGTGGGGTGTAAATGTGGATCTCTAGGCCTTGGATGGCACCAGGGGTCAAGGGATGATCCTAGTAAACCACCTTCAATGACAGGAGGAAAAGGAAGGGTTGGAAAATCTCAGAGACAAAACCATGTAAGGTATCTTCACACATACTATGTTTGAAGCAAAAGAGATTTTCTTTCAGATTTAATTATTTAATTTTAAAATATTTTATTGGTAAATAGATGCAACTTGAAACTACGAGTAAGTGAAATAAATCAGACCCATATGTGTAAATATCCTATTATCTCAGTAATGTAAGAAAATGAACAAGTACATCAGATCTTAAATTACAATGGACATTGTGAATTAGGAAGAAACTGTATATATAAATATATTTATATATGTATACATATATTTACATATACAGATATATATATGTATACATATATTTACATATACAGATATATATATATATATACATATAATTTGAGATAGTAATACCATTAATTTCTCTTGGTTTATTAAAAAGAAAATTTTGTGCTAATAGTGTGCAGACAAGATAGCATGCCTATATCTTCTACTCTGAATAACCACTAGGAAGACAACAATATGCAATGTATTAACTATTGTAACTTTTACTAATCTGTTTTGAAAGTTGGTTTCATGGTTATGTTTATCTTTTGTTTCCTGGCTATTCTAGAGTGATTACTGGATCATAAAGGTACTGACCTCCCCAAGGATGCATCCTTAGGGAAACCCATCAACTGAATGAGTAGGAGGGGACCAGGGGCAGGGAACAGGTCCCTGCTGTGTGTATTTGTAGGTCCACTTCCTCTCAGGCTCTCTTCCCACCATGGCATTCTGCCCAGAGCCCAGAAACAATGGCCACAGATTGAAACCTCTGAATCTGGGAGCCAAGATAAACCTTTTCTCTTTTAAATTGTATAGGGCAGATGTTTGACACCAGCAACTGAGAGATGACTAACAACTTCTAATAGCTTAAGACACTGTGTCCAGAAAATACCTCAGTCTAACATTAAAATGCCTCAGAAGACCCAACCCAGGAGAATTTATGGTTTGATTCAATACCTGGCACAGGCTCTGGTCACTCTTCTTAAAGCATTTACTACTCAGGTGGACTTACAGTCACCTTGAGAGATAGATAGATAGGTAGATAGATAGACAGACAAACAGACAGATAGACAGACAGACAGACAGATATATAAATAGATAATAAATAGATAGATAATAGGTAGATAGATAATAGATGATTGATACATAGATAGAAGATAGATAGATAGATAGATAGATAGATAGATAGATAGATAGATAGATAGATAGGTAGATAGATAGATGATAGATCAGATATTTAAATAGTTATATTTCTAATATATCTCTATTTCCTACAACTCAGTGACCATGTTCAAGGACATGACAACCATTCCTTTGGAATGCAGTTATCAGAAAGGAGAGAACCTGCACCTCCCTGTTTGGGGAGGACTTTTATCTATATACCTGCTATCCTGGAGACTCCGTGGACCCAGCTATTTACACTGCCCGATTTCCTTGGATGCTTCACTTCAGCCACCACTAGTCACCTCTACTTTCACCCTTGGAAGCCCTTTGAAGCACAAAGTCATCTCTGCCTGCATAGGAGTAGCTCAGGGCTTTCCGCTAGTGTCACTAGCCACTAAGTGTCACCTGTTTTCACCCTCGTAACAAATCGTGGCTGTGTTCATCTTTGACAGCAGCTTCTCCAAATTCCGAAGCCTCATCCAGTTACACTACTAACTGTAACTCCAGAATCTTATGACTTAAATTAGGTCTCAGTACCATGAGAGTTTGGAGCATGGTACCTTCAATATTGCATCTTAAAATGTGAAAAGCTGTAAATATGAAAAAGAAAGTTCCGTTTTGTACTCGAAGTACAACGCTGCAGGAGATGTAGATAAGTGCTATGGACATGCTGCAGCCACACACATCATTCTAACTTCACCGGGGTAACTTGCTGTTTTTCTATTAAGGCATAGTCTCACTCCTAAGATATTATCATCTCCAATGCTTATATCTGCATTACAGTTCTTTGGCGCCATCCCCTAGGTCTCTGGGCTTTATTTTCTGGGCGAACCTTTGTTTTCTTTTCATATGAAAATGGCCTATGTTTGCAACTAAGTAGACTTCTCTGGCTGCTTCCTACCAGTGAAACACTTGAGTAGTGAAGTGCAGTTTCCAAACTGTTTCTTTTTCTACCTCTCTTTTATTCCAAACTGATAGAATATTCTTGAAAACTTCGTTCATTTTCCATGTATCAATTTATGAATCCATCCGTCAAATGCATGAGGTCTACAACTCTCCTAAAGCTAAGTCCTTCTCTTGACTTTAAGCTACCTGTGAGGTTCCCATGACAAAATTCCCTTAAGGTCTTTTGAAAACCTCTTATTTAACAGAGCGGCTGAGCGAGAGAGATGTCTGAGAACTGTAGATGGCCACATGTTGATTTGAAAAGCTTATAAAGCATATTCTGAAACTTTTTATGGTTATAGTTTTGGCTCCATCTTTCTCCTAGGAATTTGTGTAGGATGCTGGACTTTAATTTTCCTAAAGTTCTTTCCTACTTTAAAAAGAAAAAAATCACCTTTCACAATAGAGGAAATGAGATAGACTTTGGTTTTTGAACCCAGAAAACCTGACTCCTTTATATTGCTCAAGACTCTGCTTGTTAATAATAGAGTTTCTATTTTTGCTCACATCTTTCTCTTCAAATTTTCTGATACACAGACTTAAGAAATAATGAAGTACTTACCTTGAAATTCTGTTGGAAAATTTCCTTAGCTAAATGCACTGGTTAATCAGGTAAATATTATATTTTTCATGTAGAAGACAAGGTTGCTACAAATTTCTGCCTCTGTATATCAAGGGCCATTTACCACTCTCCCACAACAACTGCCTGCGCCCTGACAGCCTGGCCAGCACCCTTTCTGAATCCATTATACACTTGTCCTTTTTTTTGCTTTAATCTACATACTGTCTTGCATAGCCTTCCATTCACAATAGTTGTGCCTTTGCAAAGTCAATTGCTTAAGCATTTTATAATAAGTCTTTACCTGATTCCTGAAATTATGCTCCAGCTTTTTTATAAATAATATAATAATAAATTTAATGACTTAAATAGTTGTTTTATTATTTTTACTGATTTTACAGGTCAGCATCTTGGTCAGTTTGGGGAGGCTATAATAGAATAGCATAAACCAAAGCCTGAAACAAAAAAAAAAGTTTCTCATAGCTTCTGGAGAGAGGAAATCCATGATCAAGGCATTTTGAGGTCTGGCAAGGCCAGGTTTGGCAGGGCTGCTTCTTGTTTTCCAGATGCTCCTCCAAGGGAATGAGCAGTTGTGCATCTTACAAGCATATTATTCTCACATAAAGCCCCAGGTTTATGATTATTTCCCCAAGCCCTACATTCTATAAGAGGACATGGCCTTCATGGCAAGACCACAGTGGGGTTGGATTCTGCTGGGGACTGGAATCCCTGCAGGTCTGTTTACTCCAAGGTTGGTTACGTGGCTGACAGTTGAGTAAGGGGATTCCTCTCACTGTGCATCCTCAGTGCCTGTACTGTGGCTTCACTTCTTCTCTGAACAGTAGGTTCAGTGCAAATGAATCTCTTACAGGGCAGCTTGAATCTGCAAGAGAAAACACTCCAGGAATCAGGGCAGAAGCTGCCCCGTCTCTTATGATAAGCCCTTGGAAGTCTCTTGGTATTACTTGAACGGATTCATGCCCTCATGAAGAAGTGTTAGAGAGCCAGCTTGTCCTTTCTAGGAGGTGAGGAACATATGGAAGATGCCATCTATGAAGAACAAGGTCACATCCGATACTAAATATTTTGGCTCTTTTATCTCAGGCTTCCCTGCTTTCAGATGTACAAGTAATATATTTCTATTGTTCCTGAATAGAAATTATGAACAATAGTCTGGGGCATTTTATTATAGAAGCCTAAATGTACTAAGAAAATAAACTTACTGATGAACATTTGGGATATTTCCAGTTTGAGTTATTATGAACAAAGAACATTCATACGAAATGTCCTACTTCTTGTCTGTTATCATATGAAATGTTATGAACATTCATATTAAATTTTGTATAGGTATACATTTTTATAACTCTGTGATAAATATTTAAAAATGGAGTGACTAGATGATATCTTAGTTGTATACTTAACCTTGCAAGAAAAGTGAGTTTTCCAAAATATTTTTACCATTTTTATATTCCTATCATCAGTGTATCAGTATTCTCCTAGCATTTTTAAGCATGTTGTATCAAGACCTAGGGTAGAGCTGTGTGCACATACAAAGAGATTTAGTAGCTGGCCATCATTTGTTCAGTGGGACATTCACCAGGAGGTAGGAATTCAAAGACAAGATAGATACAAATGGGATGGAGAAAATTAGGGATATTCTAGGGCAATAATGGCACAACTTTTAGGGACTGAGTGTCAAATTGCCACCCAAGCCTACTTATTTATTACAAACTCCCAAACTGCAATTAAACCTGAATACTGAGGTTCTACTTTCGTTTAACAACTAATAAGTTGATATCTTATGTCTTAAAAGAAAAAAAGAATAATATATTTGCCATAGCTTCACCACCACTGCTCTAGAGAATTCTGGGAATTGGATGAGCTATGAATTAAGTTTGGCCATGGATTAGTGAACAGTGGGATAAAATATTTGCTAACAACATTACTATTAAAATCAAGTGAAAACCTAGGACAAGACACATAGCAAAGTCTTCCTTTTCCCCCAGAAAGAGGGCTGTAGAGGGGAGAGTAGCAATATGATGGCCAAGAAGTCCCGTCTGTAAGGTGCGTTCCTTGTATCACCCACTCACCCACTCAATGACTGTTATAAACAGAGAATTTGTTATTTGAGGAGACATAGCCTAGACACTCTCTGCCCCCCTTGAAGTTCATTATAAATTCAAGCGGGTAGAGGAACTCTAGATAAACAGAAAAATAAGAAATGTGTATTTTTTAAGAAGTGGTTTTGAAGAAAGAAAATAAGGCAAGGAATAAAGAGTGTGGTTTATTTTACACAAAGTAGTCATGGACAGTCTCTAGATATAGTGATATTTATGGTGAATTCTGAAGGTCAGAAAAAATTTGTTTTGAATAGAGAAGTCAATATAGGGAAGAAAACTAGAAGTAAAAGAAATAATATTGTGCAAATAATGTTAAAGCCCCTAGAAAAAGTATGGGCTATTTTAGATACTGAGAGAGTGACTTTTGGATGGTCAGAGAGAGAAGGGGGATGGGGAAAGGGGCTCTCAAGACTGAGAGTCCAACAATTGATTGGTGGTATATGGAAATAAGTGGATTTTCTCCTATTTTTGGTACACTGACAAAAATGTACCTCAATCAAAGGTATAGAATATAGCTTAAATTTTGAGGGAAAATGTAGGTTTCCATGGATTGTTGGTAGGGATAATAAAGGAAGCAAGATAGTAGGAGACCATGCACCTGTTTTATACAGAGATTACCTAACATGTAGGTGGGAACAGAGAAGAAAAGATGCAAATCACCCACATCACATACTAATCAATGTTGAAAAGTGACAGCAAAAGTACAGAGCTGTGAATAGATTTAGGTAATTAATATATAACTAATATGACTTATTGATGTGGGTGGTGAGAAAAAAGCAAGACTCAAGCCCAAATGCCTAGCTGCCTGGCTTGAGCAGCTTCACATCAAGTTGGCATAGTGCTAAATGGTTCTCCACTGAGATGCTCATTAGTAATAAATGGTTTTACTGTGGACATATTGACTTTGAGGTACATGTAAGAAAACCATCGCTGAAAGATTCAAAGAAAGTCACATATGTACATGAAAGCTGCTGAGACTTATCTAGGTTAGAAATATAAAGCTGAAACTCATCAACATAAACAGTCAACATGCCTTAAAAAGAGAGTATAGAGAGTGAAAGTAGGAGGATCCAGTACTAACATCCAAGAAATGCCACAATGGGAAGCAAAGGAGGAATGTCTAGCACAGGGCCCAGTAGAACCATCAATGAGAAGTGCAGGAAAGCCCAAAGAGATGTTTGTCAAAGGAACTAAGTTAAGTGAGTATTTCAAAAGAGGATCAAATGATGAAGAGTATAGTAGAGTGGAGACAGAGAAGAATGCTTTTGATGTGGAAGTCACTATAGAGACCATACTAGAATAGTTCCTATAGAGATGAGTTGGAAACCAGATTGCAGTGATAGTGCTGGGAATAAAGCAGACAATTCAGAGCCTGAAGAAACATGGAAAAGATCAGAGGACAACGGGGCAGTAGCTAGATGACTTCTATAGAATGTTTACAAAGAATAGCTTTTTTTTTCTTTTCTCTTTTTTAATGGTGGTGCAATTTTTCTAATGGAAAAGAACCAGGGAAGACTGAAGAAAGTCTACTAATCCAGGAGAGAGGACAGCCAACCCAAGGAGGCAAAGTCCATATGATATGAGAGGGATTGGGGACAAGAGCCATTCTTTCTATGAAGAGCTACCTATTATTTTGTTTTTAGTGAGTCTGCTCTAAGTTTTTCAAAAGAAATAACAACAGCAACAACAAAAATTTGATGTGGAGTAAAACAGAGAATGAAAACAAGTGACATTACCATAAAGATTTATATTTTAGATTCCTCATACAGATTTCCACAAAGGACTTATCATGCACATGGATACAGACATCACATAAAATGTTTTAAGAAAGCATAATAGAGCTAGAAATGAAAGAAATGAGAAGGATTTTGAGGTCATATTTAAAACTGTGAGCTGACAGAAACTATTTGAAACCATCATAAAATTCAAGTCAAACTTGACAGCCATCAAAGCAAAACGTAAATTTAGTATATTAAATAGTACAATGCAGTCTCATTATGATACTTTTTTTATTAAAATATTTATTAATTATGATCGATTTTTAAAATATGATACGGACAAACATAATGGCTTTGTCTTCTACAGAAGTTTAATAGAAGGCTCAAATATTTTCTGAAAGACTATTTCTTAAACCAAATCTCAGGAAAAAAATTTTTGAAGACATAGGTTTAATCTAAGTTTCTGAACACATTTCTGTGAGGAGCTAACATTGGGGTTGAAAGATCTTTGGAGAGGCAATCTGCTGATTCAAAATCCAAAAGAAGCAAAGAACATCTGAGGAAGAAGTGGTCAGTCTGCCTCTTGCCGTGGTCCTTCTCCCACCACCTCTCTGAACCATGGGATGTTCAATATAGAGAAAGACGGGAATGGAATATGTTGTTCCCAGGTGGGTTTTACTTTAGGTGAGGGGCTGGGACATAGGTCAGAGAGCAAGAGTGGGAGAACCGGCAGGGCCCCTGCTGTGTACTCTATGCAGAGCAGGCGTGTTGCCATCACCACCATATGAGGCTTATTGGCATGGTCTGACTTGGAATCTGGTTTCCAGCAAACCCTTGGGTCAGGGAAGACAATGACTATGATTCCCAGGAAAGGAGAAAGTCATGACATTTCCTCAGACAAGGGGATAATGAGATGAAAATGATTTCAGAATTTTAGTCTGGCTTGATCTCTACCTTGAGCTAGGAGGTGGACACAGAGGCCATGTGTCTATGTAGGTTACAAGGATCCAGGAAGGAGATGTGGTAGTGGCTCTAACAGTAGTCAGAGGAATATAAAACAAGTCCAAATTAAAAAAAAAAAACCTGTGCTGGTTGAACATATCTGGTAAGTAAATATGATCTGTCAGGCAAAACTGTATGTCCTGGGAGCATCCATTATTGCCAAAGGAAAGCTGGTTCAAACAAAAGCAGGTTACATATTTGAAAGACTTTTTTCCTAGTTTCTTTCCACCTTTGAAGACTTTCTAATGATCTGCTACATAAAAAAAGCTAACCTTTGTGATTTAAAAAACTTAAATAGTCCTTTCCTCATTCGATTTTGCCTTTGGTGTCACTCCCTTGAATAGCTCAAAGACAATTTAATCTGTTTTGGTTAATTAATCCAGGTTCAAAAACACAAGGGGCAGTTGCTGCTCCCAATTAGTAAATCAGCTAGACCATGGGCTGCAGGTTCTATTCTATGTCCAGGTATATTAGAATGCACGATACTGTCAGTGCTCGTTTGAAGCATCTAATTGCCAAGGTAGTTTCTCTTGGCATAAAAGATAATTTAAAGTTAAGATATACCTGGCCCAAACTTAATTAATTTGGGGTCCTAGTTTCCCAAAGAAGGAATCAAATGCACCAACTATAAACTGATATTTGACCACGCCAGATAAGGAAGTGCCTTTTTTGTCTTGGAAGTGCTACAGAAATCAAGATACATTAATATTAACAAACTCATGTGTCTTCAGTTATTCTGCCCAAGATGACAAAGATGATGAAGATGAGGATGGTGACAAAGATGACCATTGTGTGGCTGATGGTGGAGGTAATGATGGATTTCAGAGTGATAGACTGTAAGATATAGGAATCCAGCGATGTTTAACAAATTGTGTTGTCAGCAGTGACTCACATTAATGGAGTCATTATCAGAAAATTGCATATAATTCCTGTTATTGCAGGTCCTCAGGATAATATGGCTGTTCTGCTAGGACATTTAGAAGCTGCATGCCCTGTGTAATTTTGGAAATTGCTCTGATATTGCTCCTGTGGATACGGAGCTCAGAGAAGACCTGTCACACATGCAGCCACGTAGAGCTGAGCTCCTTGGGACAACACTCTCGGAGAGAGTCATCTGCCTGGTTGTCAGCCCAGGCTGGCTCGTGTCCTGCAACAATAAACTCTCTCATTTACTTAGTACATCCAAGTCTCCTGCCTGCATTTAACAGTGCAAAAGAGTAACATGTTCATTTCACTCTAATTATGCTTTAGAAAATTGTCCCACTTCAAAATTAGAATGTCAAAAAATTACCTGCCACCAGGTCTTTAGGAGGAGAACTGGTCAACCCTCACACACTATGTGATTCCTTTCAAATGTCAGCACCAGACTCCGGCTGTGCTCATCGTACACCAGGCTGTGGCCGTCTCCTAAAATCATTTATTTTCAGTCTCAGATAGTATCTCCCTCTAGATAAATTCCAGTTGCAATATTTTACTATTTTTAATCTTCCAGGAGAGAAGCAGTTGTGTCCTTCTCCTTGTCCTTCACACCGATTTGTCTTTGCTTCTCATTATACAGAATCTGCTTAAGTCCTGATGCCTGCTGCCAGTTCTATTAGACTGCAGAGGGAAGAGCCAGGTCACAATCCACGCAGCAATATCATAAAATTAACTTTCATGCAGAACTCCCCCTCCCACTCAATTTTGCGCTTAAGAAATCATGATGATTTCAGCTAGAAGGATTAGTTGATTTTTTTCCTTTGGGATTGATAAATTGAATGGAATTATCATCTTAAAAGAAAAAGAAAACAGAATAAAAGCTCAATTCATAGTTTTCTCCTATCAGTCACAAAATTATTCCTCCCTAGTTAGCCTTCACTTAAAGTGGAAATGGCTGCTGTAGATATGGGTGAGGTTGTGAGGGACCTGTGTAGAAATGACAGTTTTTTGCTTTGTGTTGAGTCAAAGACCTTAGCTGTACATCTGTGTGCAAGCTCTGCCTACCACTTGCATCTTCTTGTGGACCCAGTGGAAATGATTTTCTCTATAACTGAGGTGGATGGTGGGCTCCACCTTCTTGCTAAATCAAGCTGAAGCTGCGCTGAGTAACGTGCTCTGTCTCCTACTTCCCTGTGCATGCAGTCAGGCTTGTAGCCAAAGAGAAGTCCTGAACGAATCCAACAATGTCCCAAGGAATAGCTGGAATCGCTGAAATGTTCAGAAACATGGACAGGAGTTGAAGAGGGAAAGCAGATTTATGGTTTTACTTCTCTTACATGAACTTTTTTCTTGCCCTTCCAAAAATTATACTGAATCATCTCTCCCATTTTTCTTGTGTTCAAGATCCAATAAAGTATTTTCTTCCTGGTACGAGATGGAATAGCAAATGGGAAATATCAAAAGGTTTTCAGAGAGGAAAATCCTTTTCTAATATCATGTCAGTGAAAAAAATGATGCCTGCCTTCTTGCTAATAATAATATTCCCAACTTGGGGTTTATTTTCAATTGTGAGTGAACAAGGCAGAATTTAATTTGACCTGTTTTTGTATGGAAACTTTCTGACTTATAGGCTATTTTAGAATAGAAAATCCTAACATAAACTATACTTTTAAGAGTCAACATTTATTCTTCCCTTATCCAAGAAGAATATATTATGATGAACGAAGACTATCAAAAAACAGATATTATATTTAAATATTGCATCATTTTAATTTTTTCTAAACAGAGTGAGAATATTTACATTAAAAATATAGAATGGAATATTGTTATTGGTAAGTTTGAGATAGGTAGCTAAAGTGAAAGACAAAACTTTTATCATCCACTGTCTAAAAGTGCAAAAGAATGTAATACAATTAGTAACTGCTTGGAAAGAAATTCTATGACGTTGTGCAAAAGACATGCATGTTCACCCTATAAGCCTGAAAGGCCAGCACTACTGGGCACTAATTATATGACCGTTCTCATTAGGGTAGTACTATAGTGTGTTGAGTCAATGCCTACTAGAAGACCATTCATAGTTTATGTACAAAAGAAAAGAATGTAAATCCAGACAACTATAATGTGGATGAATATGAGAAGATGTTAAATGAACATGCATGCCCTAGCAACCACCAGCCAAGCCTATGACCCTGACTTAAAAATAAGTATAACAATAATTCATTATGTAAAGTTCTCAAAAGGACTTGCCTGAAGGAGTTTTGTACCAAGCTTACTGATTAGAAAAATGTGTCCCCAAGCTGGGTTTTCATCTAACAAGATCTAGGAAAAATGACTTCCACCGGGTAGCACAACTAAAACTATTGAAAAACAGACACAGATAATATCTTATTAATCTAAGTGTTTCTGAATAGGTGCCAAATCTGGTGTGAATTACAAAGTCTTGTATTTCAGTTTGAAGCCAGAAAACAAATATGTTACTGCCAAATGTACTTATGGCTAGCAAACTGCTGGTAACTTAAATTATATTTTCATGCTAAATTTATGATTCCTTCCACATAAGGAAGATAGCAGAGCTACCTGAGAACATGTCACAGAAGCAACAGGAGTGAGCTACTGTTGTGAGGAGCTCCAGCTCTTACTGTACCACAGCAAGGCAAGAAAGCCACTATCCTATGTATAGTACCAAAGTTAACTAACTCTTAATTCTGGATAACAATTGCTCTTTATGCAGGGGATTTGTCTTCATCTGAGCATGTGCATGCTTTCACAGTTTAAACATACTACAAATTTTAATTCAGAAAACATAAATGTTATGCATACATGTACACAAGTATGTATACCTTGCAAAAAAATCTAATAGTCTTTACTATTTCCTTGTGCTTCATCCATGGGTGCCTGTGAAATCTTTGCTATTCTTGCAATTTACAATAGCTACCTTTCCCTTTCCTTTGATCAAAACTCTTTCCAATTCTTTAAACTTTTCATGGATTCTATTTGCTGGAAGAAGCATTACAAATAGTGAGGTCAACAAAATCTTTGCAGATAAAGACGCGCAGTAGTATGACGGCATGCACCTCTCCCAGAAAGCAGGCAGCATTCTGTTTTGTACATGCTTTTTTCACGTTCACTTTTTCACACATCTATATTTATTACATAGACATACATGAATCAATGACCAGAGCATATTTTTGTGATTTTACTGGCACTAAACATTAATGAGTTTCATGTCTTCATTCAAATTATATGTGTATTGACATTGCTGACATGGACAAAGTATCTGCAAAGTGTGGTACAGGTTTCTAAGGGGACTTGGCTGACCTTATCAGATACAAAAGTTACATTTCTTGTCATATAGGACTTGCTTTATCTTGATCTAAACCATCCAGCAGAAGAGTATAAAAATGAGGTATAAAAAGTAAAGCCACTTCTGACCCTGCCAGTCATATAGACCACCCACTACTATCATGGAATACTGGACTATATTGCAATAATTTGCTGAATTCATGCACCTACAATATTTAAATGACAATGGAAAACACTTCTCTGACAAAACTAAACAAAAAAGGGGATACAAATGAATGACCATTTTTTCTCTTTATATTCAAAATAGGTAGGGTAGATATATAGGTACATTCTCTTAATTCAATGAATAAAAAGATTTGTTCTACTAGTGTTTGTGGATAGGATATCAAGTCTGCATCTTGTGCAGTGAATAACCACTAAGACAAAAATATTCAACACATTGATTATTGAAACTGTCCTACTAATCAGTTTTGAAACCATCTCATTACTATTTGTTTCTTAATAAAATTATTTTAAAAAAGAAAAATATTCAACATGTATTAAAGCAGTGATATTTCATCCTAAAATATATTTCAATTTAAGTATTTAAAAAATTATATATTTATTGGATTTAAACTATATGAAAAAATTCATATGTTTTCTTTGTGTGGAGAGAAAGGTTAATGAATCAACTGAAGATTTGTGTAGTATTGAGACTTACAACGTGAAGAGACTTCTTGCCCCACGTGGTAGTCCATGCCCATAATTCCAGCACTTGAAAGGCTGAGGTGGAAGGTATCTTAAGTTCAAGTGTTTTAGGTCAATGCAAAGAATAACATAAAACAACAGAAAGAAGATAAGAGTGTGGAGGAGACAAAGAGTAATACAGAAAAGGGAAGAGAAAAGGAAGAATAAGAGAAGTGAAAGAAGGGAAATACTAACTAAACAAGTCTCTCTTAATTATCATCATCATGTTGACTAAAATCTGACAGATCAAAGTGCAATTCATGATGTGAAGAAGCACTGGGGATATTTATTTTTAAATCCGTATTTTAAAAGTTAACTCAGAGTCTAGAATGGCCAAAAGCAACCAAGTTCTAGTTTATTCATTTTATCTATCTATTGGGAGTTATTATATTAAAACACTTAATTCTGGATATCTTCTTTTAAAAAGAAGTTTATTTAACTTGTAGTTCTATAGGATCAAGGTCCTGTATCTAATGAGGACATTCTTTTTAGCTGAGTCCTGAGGTGGCACAGGGTATCACTTGGCAAGAGGCAAACAGGACTGAGTGAATTTTCTGGCCTCTATCTTTTACTAAAAGTTGACAGCATTCAGTTAAAGGACTCCATGCTGATGATTTTGTCTAATCTACAGCATTTACTTCTATACACCATAGTCAAATTAATGGTCCATCTTCTTGTGACCTCAGTAGGAATGAAATTACAACACTTGAAACCTTGAGAAGACATTCAAATATATTCAAAATAGTAATTTCCATTCCTGGTTTTATGATTCCTGTCCTTTTTGCAATTACAAAATATAATCATTCGATTTCCTAACTTATGACTAGTTCTGTTATATAACTATAGGGTTTGCTCTTGTGGTCTAAAACATAAAATTATTAGTTACCATAGTTTGTCTATTTTTCAATTGTTCTTGATGCTATAATTATTGTTACCTGTACTATTGGAGCTAAAATATATCATCTGTTTCATTCAGCTATTCTCGGTTGTTTAGCAATACTGGGAAGCTTTAGGGTAATAACCTCACCATACACTATGCCAAAAAGACTTAGGACAAAGACAAACAGAAAACAACATTCCATTCTCAATTAATTGTGACAGATGCAAACCAGTAATCTCTTACATACAGAAGATATCCCTGAAGGACAGTCTTTCTTAGAGAGATCTTAATACTAAAGATATAACTACATACAACCAAAAACACAATTCTTATCATAGAAAACAAAAATAAAATTTATCTTTGAAAAAGAAACCTCTATATGCACAGAGACTAGGTTTCAATCCTCAGGCCTGCATGTGGCACCGGCCTCAGCGCCAGGTGTCCTGATTCTCTGACTGAGTTCAGACATGGTAGAACACATGTGTAAACCCAGCCCTGGGGAGACTGAAAAAGTATAATCACTATGAGTCCAAACTGTGTAGTGAGACCCTGTACAAAATAAATAAATGAAAATAAAATTAAATTAAATTAAAAAAGAAAAATGTCAATAAGGAAGAAAATGCAATCTTACAACTTCAGCCCACCATCAATAAGTCCAAGAGATATCAATGTAGAATAAATTAGAAGACAAAACCTGCAATTTCTTAACAACTGAAGTAAAGAAACAACTCCAAGAGGCTATAGAGGACATTAGATCAGAAAAAACTTGATAACCCAAAAATAAACAATAAAAAGAAATAGCAATCATAATGAAAGACTTGCTCAACATAACAAAAGAAGACATAGATTTAAAAAATAGAGGAGCATAAGAAAATGATGGAAAACTTGAACGAGCAACATAGGAAAGAGTTATAATATGAAACAAAATCAGAGAGATATCCAGGAAATTAAAAATTCCACTGAAAGCTGACAAAAATTGAACAAAGCTGAAGATAGACTTTCAGACCTGAAGACAGAATTGCAGCTAGCAATGTTGAAAGGAAAGAACTCTTAAAAATAATAAGGAATCAGGAAATAGCAACTCAACAGCTACAAGATGAGGAAAGAAAGGAATATAAGACTGATACATATGGTGTTGGAAGATATCTTGGCAGTGCAAAAATCTACCTGGCAGATGCAAGGACTGAGGTTCAATCCCTGGTGCTGTATGAACTACAGGTGTGCCATGTGGGCCATCAAAACTGGGCCTGATGGTGCATGCCCGTTATCACAGTGCTATGGAGGCTGCAGGAGGAGCACTGTGAGTCTAAACTATGTAGCAAGACCCGATACCAAATATATGGTCTCCACAGAAAAGCAGGAGTCATATGACATAAAAACACTATTTGCAGAAGTAATCGCAGAAAATTTCCCAAATGTAGGAAAATCATCTGACATACAATTAAGTGAGGCATATAGAACTCCAATTAGCCATTACCAAAATAAATATATACCAAGACATATAATAATGAAGATCAAAGAAATTTAGCACAAGAATAGACTATTAAAAACTGTCAGGAAATAAAACAGATCACCTATAATGGAAAACCCATCACAAGCATGGCAGACTTCTCAATACAAACCACCAAGCAAGAAGAGCTTGGAGTGAAGTATTTCAAGTCCAAAACAAAAAATTCTTCCAACCCAAATTGATGTACCCTGCAAGATTATCATTCAAAATTAATGGAAAAGTTATCTTCTATGACTATTGGGTTAATAATTTGCCTTAGTTATTCTCCCAAACTAGTGTATGATGGAGGCTGAATAAAAGAGGCAAATGGAATGATTTTGAGGCTATGAGAGGATGAAAGCCCTCATACAGAGTTCTAGATTCTCTCTTGGCTAAGCTCAAGACCTTCTTGGTTGGTCTGTATTTATTTAGTTATCAAACAAAGGGATGGAAGTATTTAAGAAGACTGAACACTCAAGAGCTTCTCCAAGTAACATATTAAGTTAATTCACTCAGGAGTGAGACACCTGAGGCTATAGTCTTTATCTAGTCGAGGCTAGATCCGGTTACCTTGGGATGCGATCTTGCCTTATGCTTTGAGGCTTTCCATCTTCACCTGTCAGTGAGGATTAGTGACTCACAGAATTCATTTGCTATGAGTCCAGTTCCCATTTCTGTACAAGTCACCGAGGTTTTGGACAGATGCACAAGTAAAAGTGAAAAGCCTATAGGTTAATTAAAGTCCTGTACAGGACTGCTTCATAGTGTTCTCCATCATATGACAAAGAACAACTGAAGAAATTCATGACCACCAAATCTACCCTACGAACAGTATGTAAGATATACTAGAAAGGGATAAAAATGGCCACAATCTAAGAACAACAGAAAAAAGAAAAACAAAATCAGAGCAAGCATTTAAACAGAGGGGTAAACAAGAAACACATTTAACTCATTGGGAAATTCATAGACTTAAAGTCAAAGAATGGAAAAAACATGCTCATGAGAGGAACACCCCAAAAAAGTGGGGGCAGCTATTATTTTGTCAGGTATTGTGAACTTCAAACAAGAATGATCGGAAGAGATAAAGAAGGTCACTACACACTTGTTAGGGGAAAATTTCAAGAGGAAGAGAAAGCAACCACCAATATATACACAACAAATATAGGATGACCCAACTACATAAGACAAAAATTGATAGATATGAAAAATAAAATAGGCCATAATGCAATTATAATGAAGACTTTAACATTTTGTTGTCACAAGGTGATAAATTCACTAGGCAAAAAAATCAGCCAAGAAAGATCAAAATTGAGCCAAACTTGTGAATAAAATGGATTCAATTGACCTTTACAGATTATTCCCGCCAACAACATTACAATGCATATTCCTCACACCTGCACATGGGACTTTCTCTAAAGCAGGTCATATACTAACCCATAGGACATACCAAAATAAATGCAAAGGAACTAAAATTATGCTATACATATTATCTGACCATAATGCAATGACGTTAGAAATTATTGACAGAAGAAATCACAACTCCATAAAACCAGGGAAATGAAACAACACTGTCTTAAATAACAGTACCTTGTAAGCACAAATACTCAGGTTGAATCCCCAGTACTGCATGCTGTGTTGTCCCCCAAACCACGGGTTTTCTGTGCTGGCCACCAAAACCAGGTGTGGTGGCACATTCCTGCAATCCCAACACTGGGGAGGCTGATACAGGAGGACCACTGTGAATCAAGCTGTGTAGTGAGACCCTGTACCAAATAAGTAAATAGCTAAAAGAATAAAAAGAAAACAATACAAGCACAAATACACAGCATACTATTCCACCTCAAACTTCTAGTAAAATAAGAGGAAGTCAAACCCACAGGCCAAGAAGGGAGAAAATTATAAAGATTAGAGCAAAATTAACACAATTGAGACTAAGAAAACAATACATAGAATTAATGAATCAAAGAGTTTGTCCTTTGAAAGAATAAGTAAAATTGATAATGTGTAGCCAACCTTACTAAAAAAGGAAAGGAAAAACTCCAACTTATGCAAAAGGGATGAAAAGGGTGAAATCAGTAGATAATCTATGGAAAATAACAAAATTGTCAATACCTACTTCAAAAATCTTTACCTGCACATGATGGAAAAAACAGAAGAAATGAACAGCTTCTTTGAAGTATATAAACTACCAAAGCTGAAATAAAAGATAAAAATTATGAATAACCCATTATTAGTCAATGAATTGGAAAATGTAATTAAACATTTACCAGCAGCAAAGAGCTCAGGTCCTGAAAGATTCACAACTGAATTGCACAAGAAATTTAGGCAAGATTAAATGCCAACTTCTCAAAACACTTTAATGAAATAGAAAGGGATAAAATTCTCAAGAATTACATTGATATCAAAACTAGAGAAAGATTCAACCAAATAAGAGAACTACAGGCCAATCTTCCTAGTGAAAATAGATGCAAAAATTCCCAATATAGTGTTACAAAACATAATGCATCAAATCATGAAGACATTTATATATTGTAACCAAGTATGATGTACCCCAGGAATGCAGCCAACATCACAATAAACAGTCAAAAACTGAAAACGTTCACTCTAAAATCAGCAACAATATAAGGATTCCATTTCCTCCACTGCTTTTCAATATAGTTCTGGAAACAATAGCCAGATCAACTGAACAAGAGAGAAAAATAAAAGGCATAGTGATAGGAAAGGAAGAAGCTAAATTATCTTTAATTATACTTGACATGATACTCAACATAGAAAACCCCAAAAACTCCACCAAAAGACATCTAAATATGACAACCAAATTCAGTGGCATAGTGAAAAGCAAAATCAACTTTCAAAAATTAATAGCATTTACTTACACAAAAAAAATCTCACTGAGAGATAAATTAGAGAAACCATAGACTTCACAATAGCATTCAAAACAAAGTGTAGTAATTAGGAATCAACCTAATGAAAGAGGTAAAGTATCTACACATTGAAAATTACAGTACTCTGAAATCAAAGTGGATTTCAGAAAATAAAATGATTTTCTTTGTTCATGGATAGGAAAAATCAACATTGTAGAAATGGCCATGTTCCCAAAACTGTTATACAGATTTAATGCAATCTCAATCACGATACCACTAGCATACCTCAGAGATCTAGAGAAAACACTCCTAAAAGTCATTGGGAAGCAAAAGAGAAATATAATGGCAGAGGGACTCCTGGGCAACAAAGGCAAGAAGAAGGCAACACAATCCCTGACTTGAAATTATATTAAAAAGCTATTGTGATACAATCAGCATTGTACTATAGAAAAAAATAAAATAGACCTGAAAATCAATGAAATGCAGACAGAACTACAAATACACATAGCCACCTTCTCTTTGACAAACTGGCAAAACACGTTCACTGGAAGAAAGATAGCCTCTAATATAAATGTGCTGGAAAAACTGGCTTTCCAAAGACTAAAACTAGACCCATGTCTATCTCCTTGCACTAGACTGAAGTAAAAATTGATCAAAGATCTAAATATTAAAATAGAAACACTAAATCTACTTGAAGAGATAGTAGGTAGAAGTCTTGAGGACATAAGAGTGGTAGGAGCATTCATGAACAAAATCTAAACTGCATGGGAAATATAAAAAATTCATCTTATTAAAAAATTCTGAGATCAAAAGAAATCAACATAATAAAAAGAAAGCCTACCCACTAGGCAATATTTAGACAATGGTCTCACAGACAAAGGAATTCTAGAAAATATAAACAATTTGAAAAATCAGACCTCCAAAAGTCAATGTCCCAATCCAAAAAAGGGCATCTGAGATAAACACATATGTCTCAGATGAAGAAATACAAATGACAAATAAATATATGAAAAATGTTTAGCATCATGGTTCATGTGAGAAATGCAAATTAAACAACACTGAGATTCCATCTCACCCTAGAAAGAGGGACTATCATCATGAAACCAACCAGTAACAAATGCAGGTGAGGCTGTGAAGAAGAAGGAACCATGGAAATCAGTGTGGAACTTCCTAAAAAGCTAGGATTACAGGTCCCATTGAACCCAGCTATTCTATCTGGGTCTTTCCCAGGAGAATTAGAAACATCACAGCAAAGCAATATATGTTCACTCATATTTATTGCAGCCCAATTTGTCATAGCTAAATTTTAGAAACTACTCCAATCCCTTCAACCAAGGAATGGATAGAAAATATGTGATGATTTTATTTGGTATGTATTATTCAGCTATGAAGAAACTAAAGTTGAGGCTTTTATAGACAAATTGTTTCAACTAGAGAAATAAAATCAGACTTGCCTGTATACACATCACATTGTCTCCCTAGTATAAGTAACTGAGAGTAAATAAGATGAAAAAGTACAATAGATATTGTGAAAGGGAAAGAAACTGCTCAAAAGGACAGAACTAGAATGGGGGAAAGTTATATATATATATATATATATATATATATATATATATATATATATATATATATCTAAGATAATTGTACTACTAATTTCTTTCATTTCAGTGAAAGGGACAATTAACATTTATATTGTTTGATCAATATTAGATGCCTACATCTGGTAATCTGAGCAACTACTTTGTAGATCACAGTATGCAATATCATAAACATTTGTAACTTCCTATCATTTTGTCTTGAAATTCTGCATTGTTTTTATTGTTTTCTTAAATTCTCTGAAAAATACAAAAGAGATTTATTTAGCTCACAGTCACAGAGTCTCAAAGGCATAGCACTAGCATCAGTCCTGTATGATGAAGGCCTCTTTGCAGAACTTCATAGCACAAGCAAAGGAAGTGCAAGCTATCACATTGCAAGAAGGAGACAATGGGGGAAAAAGAATGTATTTACCTCTTATTATAGCCCTGACAGAAGACTTAAATATGTCATTTCACAAGAATTGCTTTGATACTTTCCATCTTTCCCACAAAAGCTTCAGAACCACCTAATAGGCACTGCCCCTGAAAGGGCCACAGCAGATCCTAACAGTGCCACATAAGGCCCACAGACGTATGAAACCCTGAAGAACACACACAAGCAATATATAAATCATGGCACTCCTTGATTCAGCGTGTATCTAGATCTATAGTCCATCTAACAGCCTGAGTGGCCTCAAGCAGGCATCCATGAGATGCAATCAAAACACATGATGGATATTTAAATGTAAAAGACACAACGCCACTAATCACATTTTATTTATTTGTTTATTTATTTATTTATTTTTGTAGAACCAGGGATTGAACTCAGGCCCTTGTGCTTGCCAGGAAAGCACTTATTCCACTGAGCCATCTCTTCAGCCCCATTAATCCCTCTTTAAATACTCCTTTTACTTTGAATCCACTTACCCCGTCTTTCTTGCCACTTTCTAAAGCAGTTTTGGAGGTCTTCTTGTATGACTTTAGTTGCACCGTCATGACTACCTCAGTATTAGGAATTAACTCTAAAGGTTTACCTTGTAGGCTCATTCTGACTTTGTGAAAGGGCCAGAAGTCATGTGTGGCCACATCTGTTGAATAAAGTGGAGGAAAGCACTGCATAATGTTTTCTTAACCTGCCCTTCTGTTAAGTGGCACTTGACAGCAAAATATACTATATTTTTTTACATTTCATAAATACATTCATGAAAGAGGACTACTAGACCTGTGTCAGAAAGTAGCTCAGACAATGGGGTGTCTTCCAAGTGAGAGCAAGTATTTTGAGGAAGATCAATGCCAATTGCTCTTTTACTATAATAACATTTTTAATAAGTACGCACTATATATATCAATCACATCATGTATCCTGCTTAATGATTCAATTTCTTTGAATTATATTTTTGTCATTACAATGCATTATTGCTCATGATCAATGCAATACCTTTTGCCACATTTCACCACAATGGGATGGCTAGATCACAGACAAGCCCTGGCCTTCTCTGGGGCTCTGTACTCTGAGGTGACTGAACTGATTTTCATGGCAAGGTAAACATCTCCCGAAAGAATTTCCAATAGTCAATTTAATTTAATTTAATTTAAATAAAAGAATTAATTACCTGGATTGTTACCTTTGGTCATGTAACTTTCTTGAGAATGTTATTTCTCTTTGACAAAATACTTTTTAGTTAAAATTGGGCTTCCTTTAAGGCCCTGCCTCACTGTGAGTGAGCTGACTTCATTCACACATTTCCAGGACACATTGGGACTTCACGCGAGAGCTGGATTTCTAAATAGTGTTCAAAGTTAGAGGCTGCTGTTCATTGGAGTCACTGACATGGGGTACGCTTTCTTCTGTATCGGCTACTCTTGGTATATCTTTTTTTTTTTTGGCAGAACTGGGGATTGAACTCAGGCCCTTGCGCTTGCCAGGGAAGCGCTTATTCCACTGAACCATCTCCCTGGCCCCATCGGCTACCCTTTTGACGTCTCACCCCAGTTGTTCACATCCACACACACAACTCCCTTCCCCCACCATCTACCACAGACGCTTGATCCCCATGGAAGGTGCCGTCACCACTCGCCTGGCACATCCACAGGAGGACATCACGGCATTCCTCCACTCTCCTCAGAGATCAGTTAGATTTTTTTAAAGGAGAAACTCTGCCTGCCTCCTGCAAAAATCAGAGGACCAGTTTCAAACAGCATAATGGTTGATTTTATGTCATTAATTAATTCATCAATGCAATAAAACTTGTCATTTTAAGTTGTTTCTGAGATTCCAATCAAAGCCTAATTAGCATAAACATTTCAACATGCATCCCATATTAGCAGCAGGCATCAGGAAATGAAGACTTCCAGCATGGCGGGGCAGGGAAGTAGAAAAGGTCATCCTTGTAGTCAAATAAATATCTTTTTGTTTCAAATAATGAGCATGCAAGAAAATGCTACAATTTGATGAATATTAAGAGCTTGATGAATCAGCACATTTGTAAACTTTTCACTCAACCAGCAGGAAAACCTCTGTAATAGTCAGACTTGTCCAAAGATGTTGTGATTTTATTTATGAGGAGTGAGATTCCTGCATTAGAATGTAACTATAAAATAGGCTGTGTAGTTGAGAAAAAAACTGATAATCCCAGCTGGAGAATTGCAGTAAATATAGGTGACAATTGGAGGAATGAAAATAAACTGCTGTCTTTGAGTGGCTTTCCCAAGGTCAACTAGCCAGAAAGTAGCAGGACTTGGGTCACTGTCAGGTCTGGTTCTTCAACTACCCTGTTTAGTTTCACTGCAAACACTGAAAATCCCCCTGGAGGTGCCAACACTTGCTTATATAAAGTATACCTGTCTGTTAACTTTCTGTTGTCATGGCTAAAGAGCTAGCAATACATATTAAAGCAGGAAAGGTTTACTTTGGCTCATGATTGCAGAAATTTCAGTCTATAGCCTGCTGGCTCTATTACATTCATGTCTGAGGTCAGGCAAAAATATAGGCAAGCTATATGCGGTAGAAGATAGTTCTTTATCACAGA